>CAIGRO010009365.1:0-13697 GCA_903798355.1 Fraxinus baroniana
TCTTTGCATCAAATTAATCAATAAGGGGGAAACAATCCAACACCATTTCTTTTCTTTTCTTTCCAGATTCAACTAACTGACAAAGGGAGAAACAATCTAAAATCCCAAATACAAACCAGTGAAGCCACAAGCCACAAGGTACAAATAATATAATCACCATCCAACACCGTTTCTTTGAGGCTAAACATATTCAAAAACTTGCACTGAATTATAATATATCTCGTGAAGTTGTAATGCAGGGGAAAATTGAGTAGCTGAAGGTCGCCAAAGGTGTTGGATGCTGAAAGTAGGGAAGAATCGGATGTTGGAAGAAAAGAATTGCGAACGCCAGTCGAGGAAAATTGAAAGTCGAGGAGAATTTCTTTCAGTAAAGGGGCTTAGGTTCTAGTTTACAAATCCCTTGAATGCCGGTCAGGGAGAACTTCTTTCAATTGTATTGCGAACGCACGCTGGGGAGATTTGGGGAAAAAGGCCAATTGCTAGTCGCCAGTCTTTAGTCGGGGAGAAGTGGGGGAAACGAAAGAGAAGTGTGGACTACTGGGCTTCTTTCAACATTTTAAAAGACGGGCTTGGGTTGGGTGGACTTTTTTTTAAGGCAAAAAATTAAGGGCCCATTGGGGGCTTCAGTCGGGGAGAATTAGGGGAAATGAAAGAGATCGTGAATTGGGGGAAATGAAAGAGAAGGGTGGGCTATTGGGTTGCTTTCAACATTCTAAAAGATGAGCTTGGTTTGGGTGGACTTTTTTTTCTAAGGCAAAAAATAAAGGGCTCAGTGGGACAGTTGTCCCCACTGGGCCCTTAATGGGTCCGCCCCTGCTAGCCAACATATTTGACTATTTCAAAGCCAACAAATGTGGCTTTACTTTCTGACGTCAATGTTGCCACAAGAAGAAGATGATTTCAATATTTAGATATATTCGCATGGCAAGTTGTTCTTATGGGGTCGGATGTGGAATGTTATTTGGTTTGGTTATGAATGATTCACTAATTCTTTCATGTATCGAAGGATAAAGCAATTTCTCCAAGAAAATACAATTTCATGTATACGGTGAAAATTTGCATAAATAGACTTTCAGTTTTCTCCAAGAAAATAAAGAAAGGCCTATGCTAAAAAAAGAACGGATTTCTAAAACCAAAGCACAAAATAACGCAATATCAATCAACGTAATTGTGATCAAATATTCATATCAAACAGAAAAATGGGCTTCCTTTTTCTTTCTTTCAATTTGTTTTCATTCACTTGCATGCATATTTGTCATTTCATCTTTTTCTTTGCTATCAATACAATTCCGTTGCTACATTGATCATAACACATCCCATGGAACAAAAAAAGAGGCTTCATTTTTATGTTTATGCAGTCAAAGTAACAAATTAAGTTGCTTATAAGCCGAAATTAGAGAACACGTTGTCCACTTCTACTTCATTGTAACGTAATTGGTGGAGGAATGCAATGAGTGACGTAGATTCTTGGCCACCGGAAGCAAGAATTCTCCATAAATCCTGCAAATATTCCAAACGAGGCTCATAATTCCAGCACCTGGGGAATTACTAAGTTTTGTATAACCAATATTGGTGTAAAATTGCTGTAAATATCAAATATGCAGTCTCAAATTTTCTTCATATTTAAGAGTAGAAAATTATTTGAAGAAAATATCTCATTCTCTCCCCTAGAGATAGTCTACTAATGAGACATCGCGTATAGTTTAAATCATGAATCCAACAAATTGTAAGTCAACGACACGGATGTAAATAATATATAAATATTCTATTTAGTTTATTCTTTGCAACTAAGTAGCTTTCCTTTTCATATATCATTAATTTCCACACATCTTTTCTTGATGTTTTTATTGACTTGGTCTTCTGTTAGGTTGTCTTCGACTATCAAATCCGAGAATTTTCTCTCATTTGTATCTTCGTGGAACTGAATCCCTTAGAAGACATTAATATCAACCACAAAAGGGCTAAACATTAAGCCCAATAAGATAAGGTAAATTTTGTAACATTTGTCTTGAAAGGAATATCTCAAAGTATGATGAGATGATTCGTGTGGTAGTCTACTTTCATATATCATTAATTTCCACACATCTTTTCTTGATGTTTTTTATTGACTTGGTCTTCTGTTAGGTTGTCTTCGACTATCAAATCCAAGAATTTTCTCTCATTTGTATCTTCGTGGAACTGAATCCCTTAGAAGACATTAATATCAACCACAAAAGGGCCAAACATTAAGCCCAATAAGATAAGGTATATTTTGTAACATTCGTCTTGAAAGGAATATCTCAAAGCATGATGAGACGATTCGTGTGATAGTTTACTTTCATATATCATTAATTTCCACACATCTTTTCTTGATGTTTTTATTGACTTGATCTTCTGTTAGGTCGTTTTCGACTATCAAATCCAAGAATTTTCTCTTATTTGTATCTTCGTGGAACTGAATCCCTTAGAAGACATTAATATCAACCACAAAAGGGCCAAACATTAAGCCTAATAAGATAAGGTATATTTTGTAACATTTGTCTTGAAAGGAATATCTCAAAGTATGATGAGACGATTCGTGTGATAGTCTACTTTCATATATCATTAATTTCCACACATCTTTTCTTGATGTTTTTATTGACTTAGTCTTCTGTTAGGTTGTTTTCGACTATCAAATCAGAGAATTTTCTCTCATATCTTTGTGGAACTGAATCCCTTAGAAGACATTAATATCAACCACAAAAGGGCTAAACATTAAGCCCAATAAGATAAGGTATATTTTGTATCATTCGCCTTGAAAGGAATATCTCAAAGTATGATGAGACGATTCGCATGATAGTCTACTTTCTCATCACTTTCAAATCCGAAAATTGTTGACAATAATTTGCATTCTAGTCTTTCGAGTTTCGCCGTGTGATTTAAGCCAACGTAAGTGTTGATCAAGTATACATATCAAAAAGAAAAATGAGGCTTCCATATTCTTTCTTTCAATTTATTTTCAATGACTTCCATTCATATTTGTCAAATCATCTTTTTCTTTGCTATATGGATATTCAATGCAATTCCGTTGCAATTACATTGATCATAACACATCCCATGGAACAAAAAAAGTTCATTTTTATGTTTATGACAGTCAAAGTAATAAATTAAGTTGCTTATAAGCTGAAATTTGAGAACACAAGCCAACGCCCATACGAATTCATCCTAATGACTACACAGCAAGGAAGAGATGGTTTCTTAGTGAAATAATTTCCAACATATGTGGATCATTAAAATGAAATGAAAGAAAAAATACACGTCGAAAAGGATAAAGCAGTTTGTCAAAGAAAATAAATTTCTTGTATATGGTGAATATGTGTTTATATAGACTCTCTGTTTTCTCCGAGAGAAATAAAGAAAAGCCTATACTTAAAAAATAATTTCTAAAACCCGAGCAAAAAATTAATCATGAAAAAGAAAATAATCGAAGTCCTTGAATTCCTTGTACCGTTCATTAATTCTCTCACTATCGTCCACTTCTACATCATTATGAAGTAATTGGCGAGAAATGCAATGAGTAATAGGTATATTGCTAAACCCCCAAAATTTTATAAATATGATACATAACATATATCGCAACTTAAGAAGTTTTTGAGTTTGTTAACACGATTTTAGAGAGTTTAGGAGCCTAAGTGCAAATTAAAAAAATCGTCATGTTGGTTGAGAATATCTTATTAGACTACGAATAATAATACCCAGAGATTATTACTTGAGAAAAATCGAGTTTTGAGTAGAAAAGTTAAGGACTAAAGTGAGAATTATGGAAATTTTTTAAGAACTATGATTTTAAAACTTTAGGTTGTTGCTTTGATGTCTCATAATGAGAATAGTCTATTTTATGAGCTCAAACTGGGATTGGGCCTAAATGCAAACAAGTACAAAGTTTATGAATTAGATTGCAAATGGGGAAAATATATTTTCAGATGAGAATGTGACAAGTCAAGATTATTTAGCATTGAGAAGGATCACCACATGCTAAGGAAATTGATTTGGATAATTTTTGATAATTTTGAAATGTTAAGGGACTAAGTTAAAAATAAGTTTTGACGTCAATATTTAATTAGATTGGTTCAAATAATGTAGTATTGACGGAGCGATAATTACCCTACCAATGTTGGTCTCATTTCTCAGCTCACATTAAATGACAAATCATAAACTAAAAAAAAATTAATTTGGATAAATCAAATTCAAGTCAGAGCAAATTGAAGTATGCTATGACGATCTACTTGATGAGTAGAATAAGTTAGTCTATTTATATTTATAATTTGACTATAGAATCAAATCCGAATATTTGACCAAAGTCGACTCAAAGTCACTTTTTCAAGTTTTATGCATAACTAAATCTTCCCATCTTTAAACCAAATTCCAACGTCATGTGGATTCTTAGCCACCAGAAGCAAAAATCCTCTATAAATCCTTCACATATCCCAATTCCACCAAGGCTCTAAATTTCAGCACCTGTGGAATTGCCAAGTTTCGTATAACCAATATTGGTGTAAATATCAAATATGCAGTCACAAATTTTCTTCCTATTATAATATTATTTGAAGAAAATATCTCATTCTCTTCCCTAGACCTAGTATACTAATGAGACATTAAATCGTGAATCCAACAAATTGTAGGTCTACGACATGGATGTGAATATTATATAAATATTCGTTGCAGTTTATTCTATGCAATTAAGTAGCTTTCCTTTTCTTACATCATTAATTTCCACAAATCTTTTCTTGATATTTTATTGACTTATTGACAATTTTTGATACTTTTGAAATGTTGAGGGACTAAGTTGAAAATAAGTTTGACGTCAATATTTAATTAAGTTGATTCAAATAATGAAGTATGATAGAGCAATAATTCCCCTACCAATGTTTGGCTCATTTCTAAGCTCACATTAAATGACAAATCATGGACTCAAAAAATAATTTGGATAAATCAAATTCAAGTTGGAGCCAATTAAAGTAACGTACTTTGTTGATAATATTAATTTTCAAATTCAAGTTGGAGCCAATTAAAGTAAAGTACTTTGTTGATAATATTAATTTTCAAATTAGATCAAATTACTATCATATTAATATTGGACCCGTTTTGAAGCTTTCATTAAATTGTGTATTATGATTTTGTATAAGAAGGAATGAATAAAGTTAAAGCCAACCCAAAGTAATTTTGGTTTTTGGTCAAAAATAGAAAATTATACATTGAGGTAGGAATGACAAAAAAACTCGCTGGCTTGGACGGCTCAGAAAAAGCTCGAGATGAGCCCGAGCTTTTTTATTTAATTTACAATACGTATAAACCATACAAATTTTAAATTTTTTTTTAGTAAAAAATGTAGATTTGACATTAAAAAAAACCCGAGCCGGCTCGTCTTGGCCCGCTAAGGCTCGGACAGAAAGTTAGGGCCGAACCTCATTTTTTTGGTCGGGGTCGACTCGTTGACATAGTTACATTGGAGCGACCAAGAAACAGTTGGACAAGGACCCACTCCTCACTAGCCAACATATTTGACTATTTCAATACCAACAACAGTGGCTTTACTTTCTGATGGCAATGTTGCCCCACGAAGATGGTTATTGCAATATTTTAAATGGATTCACATGGCAAGTTGTTCTCCTGGGGTTGGATGTGGAATGTTATTTGGTTTGGTTGGAGGATATTTGATCTTTAAATATGAAAAAAAAATAAAAATGAATGATTCACTAATTCTCTCATGTATTGAAGGATAAAGCAATTTCTCCAAGAAAATGCAATTTCTTGTATATATATAGACTTTTTGTTTTCTCCAAGAAAATAAATCAAAAAACAATTTCTAAAACCCGAACACAAAAATAATCACGAAAAAGAAAATAATCAATGTCCTTGAATTCCTCATACTGTTCATTAATTCTCTCGCATATCGTCTACTTCTACATCATTATGAAGTATTTAGCGAGAAATGCAATGACAGAGATATATTGTAAAACTCCGAAAATTTACGAATATGATAGTAGCGTATATGTCAACTTAAGAAGCTTTTGGGTCTAATAACATGATTTTAGAGAGTTTAGGAGCCTAAGTGCAAATTAGAAAAATCGTCATGTTGGTTGAGAATATATTATTAGACAATGAATAATAATACCAAGCGATTATTACTCGAGAAAAATTGAGTTTTGAGTAATTTAGCAAATTCTTGAAAATTTAAGAACTAAAGTGAAAATAATGGAAAAGTTTTAAGAATTATGATTTTAAGACTTTGGGTTTTTGCTTTGATGTCTCATAACGAGAATGGTCTATTTTATGAGCTCAACCCATGATTGGGTCTAAATACAAACAAGTACAAAGTTTATGAATCAGATTGCAAATGGGGAAAATATATTAACAGATGAGAATGAAACAAGTCAAGATTATTTAGTATTGAGAATGATTGCCAGTTGCAAAGGATTTTGATTTGGACAATTTTTGATAATTTTGAAATGTTAAGGAACTAAGTTAAAAATAAATTTTCACGTCAATATTTAATTAAGTTGGTTCAAATATGAAGTGTTGGTGGAGTGATAATTACCCTATCAATTTTGGGCTCATTTCTCAGCTCACATTAAGTGACGAATCATGGACTCAAAAAAATTAATTTGGATAAATTCGAGTTAGAGAGCCAATTAAAGTAAACTACTTCGTTGATAATATTATTTTTTAAATTAGACCAATTACTATCATACTAATATTGGACTCGTTTTGATAAATTTTAAATGTGTTAAATTAGACCAATTACTACCATGATTTTGGTTTTTGGTAAAAAAAGGAGAGAATTATTGAGGTTTGATTAAACCCAAAACACGTTAAGAGGAATTTCACGCACTGACACTTTCCACGCCTCACGTTTTTTCTCTATTCCAATTTACAATCGAAGCAAATGGAATGGTATGAGAGTTTATGTATAATTGAACGTTAGGATTGACTTTGCAGTAAAAAGCATTTTATTGAGTATAATTCGTTATACTTATCCCTAGATAGATGTGACATTGATTCTCGTCACAAAGTGTACTAGAATTTCATTGAACCCTCATTTGAGTCCTTTTATTTGGCAAAGAATGTATTTTTGAATAATAAATTTATGGAGAATGTGTGGTTTAAAAATAAGATTTTTTTTTTTTTTTGCGCGTAATATTATTTTAATTGAAGAATGTATAGTTAAAAAGAAAAAAAAAAATGTATTTTAAAAATGGATTATACTTCTTGTACATTGGGGTGTCCATCCGGGTGTCCATTAAAAAATGTATTTTAAAAATGGATTATACTTCTTGTACATTGGGGTGTCCATCCGGCTGTCCATAATGGACACCCGGCACCCCCCTATTGGATGGAGTGCCGGTTGCATACCCCCTATTGGATGGAGTGCCGGTTGAATTTTGATCGGTGGAGTTTGGCCAAAAAGAGGGAATTATTGATATTGAATCAGTCTTTAAATCCTAACTAAATCCTAGACATGTTAAAAGAAATCAAATGCATGCCTCACATGTTAAAGCCAACCCAAAGACACGGATACTATTGTTTGCAAAAAAAAGTCCTTTCATGTATACCCAATTCCATCAAGGCTCATAATTCCAGCACCTAGGGAAATGCTGTGTAAAATTGATGTCAATATCTCATTCTCTACCGTAGAACTAATCTACTAATGAGACATCGAGAATAGTTTAAGTAATGAATCAAACAAATTGTGGATCATCGATGTGAATATTTTTTATAATCCCATTAGATTCATCACTGCATCTATATAAATATTCATTGCAATTTATTTTTTGCAACTAAGTTGCTTTCCCTTTCATATATCATTAATTTTCACATTTCTTCTCTTGATGCTTTGGTTGACTTAGCCTTCAACTATCAACGCTAAGAATTTTCTCTACTTTGTATCTTTATGGAACCGAATTCCTTAGAAGGCATTAGTATCAACCACAAAAGGGCTAAACGTTATCAAGACTCTAAATTCTTTTGGTTCTTCCATAACGTTGATGTCTACTTTCGTTAGGATGTAATTTATTGAAGACTATCATTCAAATAGTGACACTTAATCTAAACTAACTAACTTGAGCATCATAAGGTCTTTACTAGATTCCACTTTCTCATCACACATCCAAATCCGTAAACTGTTAGACAACAATTTGCATTCTAGTCTTTTGAATTTCGCTGTGTGATTTAAACCAACGTAATTTGTGGTTCAAATATACATACCAAACAGAAAAATGAGGCTTCCTTTCTCTTTCTTTCAACTTGTTTTCATTGACTTGCCAGCATATTTGCACATCTTCTTTTTCTATTCTCTTATAAAAGAAGAAAGGGGAAAGGATAATGAAACCAGAACAAGTAAGCATGGAAGCATTAAGAATAGCCTTTATTTTCATTCTTCATATTCTCCTTTTTAGTTCACTTCCATTTGCACTGAACATTGCATCATATGAGAAAACAGAAGCAGAGGCTCTTGTAAGATGGAAGAACACCTTCTCATCTCATGATTCTCTTGATTCATGGGACCTCAATAATGTTAGGAATCTCTGTATTTGGACAGGAGTTGTATGCAACACCGAGGGATCGATTTCTAAGATAAAGTTATCGCGTGCAAACATTAATGGCACACTTGACCAACTGAATTTTGCTTCATTTCCAAATCTCACAAGTCTCAATCTCTACTATAATGATATCCATGGGTTGATACCATCTACTATATGTAGTCTCTCCAAGCTCACTTTCTTGGATCTGAGCCACAATATGTTGAGCGGCATCATTCCACCAGAGATTGGAATTCTGACAGAGCTTCAGTACGTTAGTTTCTATTGGAACTATCTCATTGGACAAGTTCCATATAAAATTAATGATCTTCAAAAGCTCTGGTACTTGAATTTTGGATCCAATTATTTGACATCTCCTGAATGGTCTAAATTCAAGAGCTTTCCCGTATTGACACACCTCATATTTTCTGAAAATTTACTCACCTTGAGATTTCCGGATTTTATACTTACTTGCCAGAACCTAACTTATCTTGATTTGTCATATAACTCCTTTATTGGTGGAATTCCAAAATCATTATATACCAATCTAGACAAGCTTGAATATCTCAACCTTACTGGTAACTCATTTCAGGGCACCTTGCAATCTATTCTTACCAAGCTGACGAAATTGAAAGGTATTGGTTTAGCATGGAACAACTTCTCCGGTTCAATTCCTGATATTTTTGGCTTGATACCAAATCTAGAATTCCTTGAACTAACTTCATTTCAAGGAAATATCCCGTCTTCTTTAGGCAAACTCCGGAATCTTCAATGGCTTGATCTCTATATCAATAGCCCACTCAATTCCACAATTCCTTCTGAACTTGGCCTCTGGACAAACCTTACCTACTTGGGTTTAGGTGGGAATTCACTTACGGGATCCTTGCCTTTATCCTTGACCAATCTAACAAAGTTGTCTAGTTTGTCCATATTTGATAGTAATCTTTGTGGTCACATCTTGCCTCACTTTATCACAAATTGGACCCGATTAACAACATTGTATATTGAAAACAGTTATTTCACCGGGGAAATCCCATTTGAAATTGGTTTGTTCACAAATCTCGCTGATCTTTCTCTGAAGAGTAATAGCTTTTCAGGTAATATCCCTCAAGCGATAGGAAGCTTGCAAAAATTGGAGTACCTTGACCTTTCAGTCAACTTATTTTCAGGTGAAATACCTCCAACAATATGGAATTTAACGGACCTTTTCTACTTGAATATTTCCTCAAACCATCTCACGGGTACGATTTCACCTGAGGTTGGAGATTTGAAGTCACTCACGTATTTGGATCTTAGCATGAATCAATTGACTGGGCAGTTGCCCAAAACCATCTCCAAAATCAGTAAAGGATTGTACTTATTGAATTTGAAGAAGAATCACTTTCATGGCAACATTCCGAAAATATTTACCAAGGGATGCGGACTACGATATTTCAACTTAAATGGAAATAGAATGAATGGAACATTAACACGCACACTGGTCAATTGTAGGATGCTCAGATTACTAGATATTGGAAACAATGACATAAGTGGCCCATTCCCCTTTTGGATGGAAACTCTTCCAAATCTTCGATTTCTTGTGTTGAAGTCCAACGGATTCCATGGGATATTACCTATTTCAAAGGCGAAGTTTCCATTTCCTAATCTGCGAATTCTTGACATGTCCAATAATGAATTCACTGGAATTCTCCCAGTTGATTTTTTAGATAATTTCCAAGCCATGACGAACGTGAGTGAAAATGAAACTGGAGCTGAATACTTTGAAGGTCTATTTACTGTTTTGCTGAAGGGGTTAGAGTATGATATGTGGAGGATTCGAAGACCCTATACCAGCATCGATCTATCAAATAACAAATTTCAAGGAGAAATTCCAACTTCTATAGGAAAGATCAATGGTCTACACGCTCTGAACTTATCTAATAATTGTTTCACAGGTCATATACCATCACTAGAAAATTTGACTTCACTTGAATCGTTGGACCTCCATTCAAATCAATTGGTCGGAAAGATTCCTTGGCAATTGACAAAGTTGACATTTATGTCAGTCCTTAACCTTTCATACAATCAACTAGTTGGTTCCATACCTCAGCAGGGGCAGCTTCTTACATTTGACAACAGTTCATATATTAGCAACCCAGAATTATGTGGATTGCCATTGACAAAGATGTGCGGAAATGACGAACTACAACCGAAGCTTCCATCGTCGACGACACAAGAAGATGATGACTTCAATATCTTTGATGGATTCACCTGGAAAGTTGTCTTGATGGGGTATGGATGTGGAATGTTATTTGGATTAGTTGCAGGATATTTTATTTTTAAATATGAAAAACCTGAATGGTTGATAGGATTTGTTTATCGAGTTTACAAAATAAAAGACAGTAGAAGATGGAGGTAGATTTTTCATAGTTATTAGTTGAAGAAATAAGTTCAATGTAAAGTCTTCCTAAAATATGTATATCAGCATTTATTTAGTATTGCTGTAGAATTAGGAGAAGAAAATAACTGCATTTTCACCCTTCGGACATAGCAAAGCCTTCATTTTCCTTTCTTCCTATTCTTTTCCTTTTACTTTAATCGAACATTGCCGTCTAAGAGAACATAAGCAGATTTTTATAATCTGCCCAAATTATTTTTGTTTACAGATAGGGAGAGATTGCAATTAATAGTCAAATTTTCTTCACCATATTCAAGGGAACCAAGATATTTGAAGGAGCCCAAGTGCAAATTAGAAAAAATCATCATGTTGGTTGAGAATATATTATTAGACTATGAATAATAATACCAAGAGATTATTACTCGAGAAAAATCAAGTTTTGAGTAATTTAGAAAATTCTAGAAAATTTAAGGACGAAAGTGAAAATTGTGGAAACATTTTAAGAATTATGTTTTTAAGAATTTTGGGTTTTTGCTTTGATGTCTCATAACGAGAATGGTCTATTTTATGAGGGCAACCCAAGATTGGGCCAAAATGCGAACAAGTAAAAAGTTTATGAATTAGCTTGCAAATGAAGAAAATACATTTTCAGATGAGAATGTGATTAGTCAAGATTTAGTATTGAGAAGGATCACCAAATGCAAAAGATTTTGATTTGGACAATCTTTGATAATTTTGAAATGCTAAGGGACTAAGCCAAAAATAAGTTTTGACGTCAATATTTAATTAAGTTCGTTCAAATAATGAAGTATTGACGGAGCAATAATTACCCTACCAATGTTGGGCTCATTTCTAGACTCGCATTAAATGACGAATCACGGACTCAAAAAAAATAAAATTAGTTTGAATAAATCAAATTCAAGTCAGAGCCAACTTAAGTAAACTACTTCGTTGATATTAGAAGCTTGCATTAAATGGTGCATTACGATTTCCAAAAAAAAAAAAAAAAATTATTTTGTATGAGAACGAATGAATCAAGTTAAAGCCAACCCAAAGTAATTTTGGCTTTTGGTCAAAAAGAGAGAATTATTGAGGTTTGGTAAAACCCAAAATGTGTTATGTTAAGAGGACTCCCGTGCATTGACACTTTCCACGCCTCACGTTCTCTCTCTCCCCAGTTTATCCTCCTAATTTCTCATTTTCTCTCTGTTCCGATTTACAATCGAAGCAAATACACGTGGACATATGCACAAAACACAATTATTTGCAAAATGAAATGTATAGACATTTTTAAAGGTTATGGACTATCATATCATAAAGAGGTGTGAGCGATTTAAAATTTATTATTCATGTTAAGATTTGGGGTTCCATTTTAAAAGGTCAACCTTATTAAGATTAGTAGTCCCAAATTTTTATTAATTGGTTTGTGTCAACATCATTTATCGATGTGTGATATATATCCCTTAACACACCCCCGCAAGATAGTGGTTCATTTGAGCAGATCAATCTTAAAATTCACGTGCTCATTTTAGAGTCTTAACGTGATCGAATTGCTCGTTTGAGCATAATGGACTCTGATACCATGTTAAGATTTTGGGTTCCATCTTAAAAGGTCAACCTTATTAAGAGGAGTAGTTCAAGATCTTTATAAATTGGTCTGTGTCAACATCATTTATCGATGTGGGATATATATTCCTTAACACGCCCTCATAAGATGGTGACTCATTTAAGCAGACCAATTTTGAAATTCACGTGCTTATTTTAGAGTCTTAACGTGATCGAATCGCTCGTTTGAGCATAATGGACTCTGATACCATGTCAAGATTTGGGGTTCCATCTTAAAAAGTCAATCTTATTAAGAGGAGTAGCTCAAGATCTGTGTCAACATTATTTATCGATGTGGGATATATATCCCTTAACAATTCAAGTACCTATATTTTTATATTTAACGTGAGATGCTCATTGCTATAAATGAATTTTTCATGTGTTTTCAAATTTGTCATTATTTGTAAATTTTATTATTTTAATTCAGTGATTCTTCTAGAAAAATCATCATGAAATAGCTCCAGGCTTACCTTTGGATTACAATTTAACATTCATGTTGTTAAATAACGCTTGCTTGAATTATCAATTTTTATGACGTAACAATATTTATTTTATGTTGGTAAGAGAGTATGTATTATTGAACGTTAAGATTGACTTTGAACTAAAAAATATCTCATCAACCAACTTTATGTTTTGAAACCCGTAGTTTCAAGTTCTACATTCTGCAAGATTTGATTCATCAATGATTCAATTGCGACAAAATAAACCTCAACCAGCATCAGTTGGGACACAAGTCCTTGCTCTTCTTGACGAAGCTTCAATTTTCTTTGAATCTGCAGAGGTGTAATTCGAAGGGAAAAGGAAATTTAATTCCTAATTTCCTTTAAATGTGGAAACTATAATGTCAGGTGAGTTCTCGATAAGGACAGTACTTTCACAAGGCTACAGATAACATATGCTGGAACTTATGAAACAAGAGGGTGACCAAAGTTTTAAGTCGCAGAGATCATGACACGTCCCATGGAGCAAAAAAGGAGGCTTCATTTTCATGTTTATTACAGTCAAAGGAACAAATTATGTTGCTTATTGATGAGTGCATTTTGTGCACTTATTTATGTTAAATTATTTGGGTTTCATGTCGTCAAATTGTTAATTTCTATCTAACTTGGGTTAATTTTCTCTTGTTTTAGTTATGGACTTGTTTGATGCAATTTGAAAGGAAAAGTGTTGAAATCAAG
>CAIGRO010009388.1:0-16936 GCA_903798355.1 Fraxinus baroniana
TAGGGAAAATATTCCCAACAATTTGCATTCAGAGAGTTATATGAAATTGAAAAGTGTGGTAAATGCGGATTACCTACTTGAGAAAGTTCGCCAACTTTTACACTTGAAACTTCTCTTCAATTAGCTCTCCTTTTTCAGTCAACTTCACTGCTAAAGCTTCGACCTATAGAACTGGACAATCCAAAGTGAAATAATTAAATTTGTTATGCATTTTTGCTTTCTGAAGGTTGTA
Organism: Fraxinus baroniana; assembly: GCA_903798355.1. Classification (NCBI taxonomy): domain Eukaryota; kingdom Viridiplantae; phylum Streptophyta; class Magnoliopsida; order Lamiales; family Oleaceae; genus Fraxinus; species Fraxinus baroniana. The sequence goes on from CAIGRO010009388.1 coordinate 233, forward strand.
AAGAGGCAAAGAATATTTAACAAGGTGGGAGAATGGATATAGATACGAAACCATAATAGAAACCAGCCGAAGTACAAAAATCCAAAAAAAGACACGTGTAGAAATATCTCACCGTTTAATTTGATAAATGCGATTGACAGTACAAAACAGGAATTTGAAAAATTACAACACAAAAACAGAAGTGTTAAAAGATCGACAAGAAACAATGATTTCTATAAAACATAAATTTTACACTATTTTGAATATGCACTTAGAAGAGGCTATGAAGATCGTATCAAAGCAAGAATTTCTTGGTAAACGATATTTTTTGTGCATGTAATATGAGTTGTAGGTTTGTCTAGTGGCTTTATCAAAACCTTAATAGATTTACTTGTTTTGGCTCTTGACAAAACAACGTACAGCTATCCATGGGAGAAATACAGGTTCCGGAAGATAAAGTCCAACAAAGTCCAACAAAGTCTAAAGCTTGACCTTGAGATTTGTTTATTGTCATTGCAAAACATGGACGGATTGGGAATTGAAGTTTTATCACTTTTAAGTGGTAAATAAAAACAATTGATTTCCACGGTATTCTCCAATAACAATTTTGCATCAATGACATTTCTTTCAAATCTTCAACAAGCAAGTCTTCTTCCATTGCATAAACCTTCAGATAAATTAATATTTCAAAGAGAATTCAATTTTAATATGAGTTCATATGGTGGAATACCATTTAGATTTAGCGTATTTAGAATTTCTTATTAGATACTTTGTTAGGGTTTTTCAATGGCTTCATCAAAGCTGTATTATGTAAATATATACCCGGGGAATTTCTTTTAGTAAACTATTGTTTATTTGATCAACATATTCATTTTTCGGTACCAAAATACTCTATTAATCATCGTATCTAATTTTTCTACGTAATATTTTATATTTTGAAAAAACTAAGTTAATCAAATGTTTCAGAGATTTAAATTCATCATCAAAACATATTGTTATATCAGATGGAAGTTTAATCATCTGACTTGAGCATCTTTCTCTGTACCATTTCCGATACTAAGTAAATATTTATAGAATAATGGATCCAATTGAGCTCTCATATTTTGAACCAATGGTAAATGGGTAAAAGAAGGCCACAAGTACGAAAAAACCAAACTTTTTTCCTCTTTGAACAATTGATAAAACCTGACAAAAATCTCCTCCTAATATGATTAATTTTCCATCAAATGGTACATCTCATTCGTTTACATCTCTAAACATTTTATCTAAAGCTTCCACAGTGTAACGGTTTACTGGTGCCTCATCCCAAATGATTAGTTTAACCATTCTAAAAAGGCCTCCTAATGTAGATTGTTTACTAATTGAACAAGTAACATCATCAATTATTTCTAGAGGAATTTTAAACCTTAAATGTTCAGTCTTACCACCTAGTAATAAGGACGCGGCTACTCCAGAAGAAGTTGTAGCTAAAGCAATGAGAATTCTTGACCTTACAGTTGCCAATAAAGCCTTGTACAAATATGTTTTACCCGTGGCCCATCGACAAAAAACATGCCACTTTGATTACTTAAAACTCAGTGTAAATTTGGATTATAAGCATGCTTTTTCTCTTTATTCAAAGCGCTTGTAACAATTGTCATTTTGATTACCACCATTTCTCATCTATTCAAAAATCATTGTAGCCAATGTTTCATCTCCACCCATGATTATATTAAACGATACCAATTGATAATTGTTTATATTTTTGCTCAATGATTCTAATATAGAATTTATACACTGTAATGCTTTTATTTGAGTAGCACTAAATGACATACCATGTTGTATGAAATCTTCTAACATATAATTTTTAAACTTATCCCATAGTGAACGTGGATTGTTAGGACTACAAAAGGTCAATATGGTAGCAAATAACCTACGCAATGAAATGGGCATTTGGTAGACAATCACTCTACTAAACATTCACTATTATTATTTCCACTTTGTAAACCTTGCAAAGCTGCTCCACGAAATGTAGATGTCAATACACCATTTATGACTTTTAGATGTTCAAAAGAAGTTGATCCCTTGATGTGATTTAACAAAATACATAAGTAATATCTTTCACCTTTATATAGATTAGCTGTAATTATTCTACCAATTACATTCTTTTGCTTTCTAGGAGTCCAAATCCGTTCGTTTCCATCCTACATAAAATAAGACGGAAATCTCTATACAAAATTTTTTTGGCCTTTTCATTTGTAATATTGGTACGAAAGAATTCAATTAACATTTTCCTTCGTGTATAATCCCTACTAATAACAACCTGCAAATTATCAAAGTCTTTATATGTAATAAGTTGATGGTCTTTGGGATGCAATTGTAGTGAAACAAATGATGGAGACATTTTCGACAACACCAATCCATAAATTCTCCACATCACTTCAAGTGGAGAAATCCACCTAACAGTTTGATATCTTGAAATTTCATCAGTATCAACATCTTGCTCATTGCCATTTATGGAAAAAGGTATTCGATCATGTCATTTACAAACATATTTATATAAATATTTGACAGCTTTAATAGTTGAACATATTTCTACATTGATATGTCAATCATATTTAGCTATTAGATAAGGATTGTAAGGTACAACCCATATATTATCTAATATATGTCCTCTGACCTTAACCTTTTGACCATCATTGAGACATGTATATCATGGATATGAATCATCGCCAAGTGAAGTTGTCATTGCATATTTTATTATTTTCCATACAAACATTATTCGGATTTAATGCTCCACAAGGACCATGCAACATGTGTTTTACAACAATAGGATATAAATAGGGATAATATTTTTGTTTCGAGTTTCAGAACAAACAATTCTATCAATCAAATCAACTGAAATAACTTTTGATCCAAATTTTAAAATTAACAAAAAAATGAGCATGTAGAAGACCTTTCTTTGGAATTAGATTACATGCAGCAATGGGTCCCGGAATTTGTCTTTCAAATAAATCATTTTTTTAGCTCCTCCAATTTAACTCTAAATATCCATGCAAGTAAATCAGGTCTATTTTGCATTTCAACAACATATTGTTGTAAGAGCCTACCAGCATGGAGCAAAATACAATTACTTGAGTTACGAACTTTAAATTTGTAGCAATAATACTCATGACAAGACACATGTGACCTTTTCTTTTCGTTCTTCATAACTACAAGATAAGAAAAAAAAAATCAAACAAAATAAATTCGAGAAGAAAAAAGAAATGAAAAAAATATTTTTCACATTATTAACCTTGAGTCTCTTTCAATAAATTCACTTACAGAATTTATGCTATTAATATTTAAAAGGTTCTCTTGTACAGAAGAATGATGAAGTGTTTCTTTACTCAATCTTTCAATACCTTCATGCCATTCAGACTCTCCATAAGGAAGGAGCAATGGGTACTGAAGAGGATCATAAAAACAAAAATAATAATGCACTCTATGTGAAATGTCTGAATGGCCATATATCAATATATCACAAATTTTATTGTTTGCGGATGGATCCTCATCAACCCAAACTACAGCTACTTGTGAAGTTGTTGGTGTGTTGTAGAGTCTTTGGTCTAAACTAGGATCACATCTTATTTTTGTTTGACATGTATGTAAACTATCATTATTGTTCAATGAACGAAAGAATCTAGAGTAAGCATTAATCCTTAGGATATCAATCAAAATTCGTAAAGTTGATTCACAAAATTTATCTGAAATGTTCAATCGATTTTGTAGTTCACTTTCATTATCATAAAAGTATAATTGTAAATAAGTTGGGTTAGATGGTAAAAGTTTATTTATATAATGGAAATTTTTTTCTTGAACCCTATATGAATAGATGCATTGTTCATCTTACTCAAATCTTTGTCATACTTGATACCAAAAATGATGTGAATGCAAAATGATTGTTATAAGTTCTTGCGACTTTTTTGAAATTCAATGCTTTGGGTGAACTTGAAGTAAATAATTCATATAATTCATTAGATACACTACGTATATGCAATTTAACTTTGCCATCTGAACAATAAAACCCCTTACTTTCTCAATGAAGTTTTTTGCAACCACAATATTCACAAATAGTCGACTGCACGAGCACATGGGATTTAGTTAGAATGTTCTGCAAATTAATTTTTAGTACGCTCATTATTTTGTACAACCTCATCAGTTCTAAGTCAATCATGTTCATAGACACAAACCATCGACTCCACGTTTTGTTGTACTAAATCTAGGTCTTGAAGATACACCATAACTACAGTCGACAACTACAATAAAATGAGTCGTCATTAATAATAAGAAATACAAATAGCGTTTCTGTAATGAAGGGTAAAGACAGCTCATGCAGTGAATTCAAGTTGATAAATATAGGTAACCAAATGGCTAAAATCTACAAGCTTACCTCTTTCAGGTTCAAAACCATCCCGATTTGGAACACTATCCGTGGAACCTAGACGTTCATGGCTGACTAATTGGTGTCCACCAAACTTTTGAGCTGGACATAGCTAACTAGTTTTTGTAATAGATAAAAGACAAGAAAAAAAAAACAAGAATTATGCCTCCAATAGAAGATGCTTACCTCTTAACATAGCAATACGTCTAGATTTCCTTGTCCACATTTCATAATCTAGCTGCAATTCATGTTGCGCAACAAATAATTCTGTACACATTTTTCTCCGTGAATTTCCTTTCAATAGAACAAATGTACTTCTAAAACCTTCACTATGCAGCTACTAAGTCACATCCACGTCAACGGCCCCACATCTACAATTTCTTGTTCACCGTCTGTTCCAATTGAAACAAATAAAATCATTCTTCACAGATCTACGTTTTGTGCATTAACAATTTCTATTGATGTATTAACAATGAAAAGTGCATAGTCCAAAGTTCACTACTTTATCTCTCACATAAATACACACTAATTCATTTATCATCTTTTTTTCATTTATCTCTTGCCTATTCAGTTTGAGCCGTTACACGCCCGTGTACACAGGCCCACTGCCCCCCTCACAATGGGGGGGCACATTATTTTATTTGGGCGTGGGCCCCTCTCCTCATGTGAGGGGAGTGTAAACCGGCGGGTACGTTTAGAGAAATCCATTCAATTTCCTTTTCTCTCTCTAGAATCCTACTCTCTGCCCTCTATTCTTCTGCTTATTAGGATTCCTACGTAAAACCTACCAAAACTATTGGCCAGAACATGCTACAGAACCTGGATATTTCGGGATGTAGTAGTTAACATTCCCAGAAAAAAAAATTATTTATGCCCAAATAAATATAGAAATCCTATGTTTTTTGTTTATGAAAATATGCCTAAACCTTCGTCGTCTATTAGTAAACAAAATTTTGGGATTGTAAAATCTTGAGAGAAAACATTTTTTTTTTATTTTTACTTTTCCACATAACGAAAATGCCAAATTTGTTACATCAACACACTAAAAAAATATATTACCAATCATTGATCTAAGAAACACATCACAAATACACATTCAGAAAATAGTGGAACAAAGAAAGCATAGATCTGAACGAACACAATGTTTATTGGGTTCATGGCAATTTCGTTCTTGCAGATCAAAAAATACAGTAATACGGTATTATGAATCTGCAGACACCTTAGTCCAAGCATCTTAAAGGACTTCAAAAAACACATTCTACAGCTAAAATCAACTTTCTACAAAAAGAGGCAACTACCATAAACTTTGAGCAATGTCATTTGACTCTCAGCTCGTCTTTGGCACAGTTTCACAATGTTTTATTTTATAAATCTAGACTGTATAGGTCACATATCAAATTTTGAGAAATGTGAAACAATTAGTTATATGGGGATTTTTCATGGATTTCACTAAATTTAAAAATATACCAAAATTTGTCACTTTTACAAATGGTGCTAAAAAATGTCAATTTTGTATGAAATGTCCAAATTACCCTTAGTGATACCTTTTTGGGAGCATTTAATGCTCATTAATGCTATAATATAATGATTTAATTTGCATACTATAAAAGTTGGATATATGTAGGGGTGGGCGTGGGTTGGGTTGTGTCGGTTTTTTACCCAACCCAATATGGTTGGTTTGATAAAAAAAAATCATACTAACCCAACCCATTTATGTGTTCCAACTCAACTCAATCAAGTTTCAGTCGGGTTGGGTTGGTCGGTTTGGATATTAAAAATCATAAAAGTATATTCCGACAATAAAAACCCATCAATCACATAAAATGCATAAATAAAAAACGCTAAAGAAAGAAAATAGAGGCATATTGTACTTGTAATTAAAACTGCATTTGTTTTCAAATCAAAAATCCACTACAACTTTTTAATAGCATAACCACAAGTTAAATTATAAACTTGGAATAATCATAGATAAAAAAAAAATCGAATACTTTACACAGTCCAATGAGAATTGACTCGTATTCAAACTAGTAAGACATGAAGGGATGTCTCAAAAAACGAAACGAAAATAGAAATTCCCCATAACTTAAGAAAAGTAGTGGGGGAGGGAGGGGAATTCGATAAATATGCAGAAATATATAGCTTGAAAATGAAGTGTTCAATGTGATATGTCTACTATATATGGAATTGTATTTATACAATCTTTGGGCAGCTAGAGTGGAAGCCAAGAAATCAACTTTATTTCTTTTGGCCCTATCAAACAAATTTTAAATGGGACAAGAAAAATACTACTTTTTTTCTTTGCATTAGTGGAGGTCTTATCAATGGGTCGGGTTAAATCGATTTTCTTGGATTAACCTATGACCCGACCCAACTATAAAATAAATATAAAAAAAACGACCCAAACCGATCGGTTCGAATGGTTTAGACGGGTTGGTTTGGATTTTGCCCACCCCTAGATATATGTATAATATATTGGGTAATATGAATTTTTTTAATTAAAAATAAAGAGAGAAGATTTTGAGAAGTGAGCATAAACCGATTTCTTCTACGATTAGCAAACCTTAACTTTCTTACCATTTTCTTAATTCATTCATCAAGAATAAATTACTATTGGATTCATCTTCCATTTTGAGATGTTAGCATGTTAGATTATTTATATTTTTATCTTATAACTTACTACTTTTAAAATGTTAAATACAATATGGTCAAATTTATTTGAAATTTTCGAATTGTTTGATTTTTCAAATCTTTTGAAATAAAGATATCAATATCATCTACAAAATGTTATGAATGATTCCATATTTAATGAAATATTGAGTTATTTATTTCGGAAGATCTTGTCATGTTGTAGTTGAAAATTGACGATCACCATTAGTATTTTGAATTATCTCTTCCAATCAAACCCAATAAATATTTTGAGGGATTGTCTCTTTTTAATTATTCACTATGCAAATTATTTGAGAAGAAGTTTTTTATCATTCGGTAATACAAATATTGATGACCACATTTAATGTTATAAAGAATTTGTTCCAATCACACACACATTACATGCTTCCTGTCAATTTCGATAGTTCAATTGTTGTATTTGACATTTGAAAACGCCTGGATAGACATTTTAACTGTCGGTTTCACACATTTGTTGTTCTATGGATTTAAATATTTGAACGTCCCACTTTCATGCTATTAAATGTCGACATATTGATTGTGTAGAATTCTTATCATTGCAATCTCAACTTTTCAGATATGAGTAATTATTTGAGATTCATCGTGTCGCACGGGGAAAGTTTATTCATGTAGATGACGAATGGAAGTGGAGAAGGAACAAAACGACTTCAATCGTAGTTCTGACAAGTATCATTGTAGTTGGACTCGTCTTACAATTGAAGGACAAACTTTGTATTTTTGAGCCCCACGCTCAAATTGAATTGAAGTTCAAAATTCTGAACATGAATATACCTTCGACCGAAGTACGCAAAGATGAAGACTTAAATTGGTACATATCAGTTCATAAGGAAACTGCTATATGCGTTATTATTTTGAAAACCAAGCCTCCAATTGTTGATATGGGGAGATATATAAATTTTCAAAATCCTTCTTTCGTCGTGGTGGAAGTTCATTAAAACGTACAACATGATGAGGTCGATCAAATGCAAAGTGTCTCAAACAATAATGCACCCAAAACATTAATTTTTGATATTGGGGATGCACCATTAGATGAGAACTTGGATAACCAATTTGATATTGGGGATGCACCATTAGATAAGAACTTGGATAACCAATTACTGCATTACATGATACAGAGGCTGCTAATATTGTAAATGAGAAGAAAGTCATGTCATACTATTTATAATCAAATTCTTGGAGGGAAGCAACTATGGTCATTTAGTACACAACCACCAAATCACAACTTAGGTTATTGCTTAAGTGACAATTGGTGTGATGGTTTAAGGTCTATGTGTACCTTTATCCCCTCAACTTTGTCCATAATTTATGGAAAATGTGAATATTAAATCATGAGTACCATTTTATCATAAAGTTTCCTTTTGTAGTTTTATTAATATTATTTATTTTACTTATGAGATGGGTATGAGATGTAGAAATAAAGGTTACATATGTTAGGACAACAAGAGCAATCGTCCCTATGTATTTTAGTTAAACTTCTCATATGGAATTCAATTAATGAATCCAATTTTGTCATGTGCTAATCAAACAAACCAACAAATATGTCAAAGGTAGATAAACTAGTCCTCTAAAAGAAATAAAATTCGTGCAATAAAAGCAATGGCCAATTATTCTCAAAAGCTACGTGATTGCAAAGGAGTTTTCACTTAATTGATTTCTAAATAGATGATGGAAGAAGCATTCTTCACTTATTTTTCCGGGTCTTCACTTATTTTCTTGGTTAGTCTTTCTTTCTTTATAATTTTCATGTATAAAACCAGCATTATAATAAATACAAAAATAAGAGCAAACCTCAAATGTCTACAATGTAAAGAAACGGCAGAGAAAATGAGGAATGATTAAATGATAAGTTCCTATATCACAAAGATAGCAACATCTATATCCAGCAAACATAGCATATCAAATTCTTGGAGGGAAGCAACTATGATCAATTAATACACAACCGTCAAATCGTGTTTAACGTAGTATTAACAAACTTCCCCACACTATTTGTTGATAGATACCTATGTTATTAACCGAAGCATTGAATACTCTTTCGACAATTAAAGCAAGGCCGAGCTTGTATCGATCAGCTTTGGGCATTGACGATCTAAGAAAAGCCTTTTTTAGTTGGACACATGAAATCTTGTCCATAGATTTGAAGTATTTGTCATTTAGTCTCCATTTTACCATGACTTTAGTAAACTTATCACCTTCCAAGGAGAGAACACATTTTAATCTCGTCACGACTGCATACTCTTGCAGTCTGAATCTTGTCAGGTGCCCTTGTACATTCAACCACAACTCATTTGTCTTATCAATTCTAATCGATCTAAATGCTAGTTGTCGAATTAATTGGATTGAGAATTGTATATCAAGTAACTCAGCCAATCGATCATCAAAATTCCCCAATACGATTTTCATGAACTTGAAATTACTCCTTTGAGAAATGTGGGCAGGCAAGCGCATTTTCGGGAACTAGAGATTAAAAATCCATCGGCAAGAATACGGTACAACAAGAAAGCAAAAAAGGTCATTAATGCAAAACACACATATAATGTTCAGATGAACCAAAGTTGGATATGTCGACAAATGACTATAAAACTAATATGTCGAGAAATTCTGACTTTAACTGTCGAGAACAACAGTTCATATAGATAGATAACTCGGTTGATCTGTCGAGACTTAGTCATCTGTAGAGAATAATTGAAACTAACTTTCAAAAACAACGGTTCATCTCAATGGATGAATCATTCGTCAAGAATTCATAACTGTCGAGACTTTCATTTTGAAAAATTAAACTGTTCACTTAAAAAGATAGTTGTCTTTGTTTGTGTTATGGACGAAGTATTGGTAATCAAAAGTGCATATTTTCGCTTAGTAAAGAAACACAAAAAGTCCAATTTCTCGGCTTCTATAATGAGAGAGATAAATGAACACACATGCACATAACCTTCTTGACATTAAAGCAATTAACTTTTGATAAGGAAGTGAAAAAAAAAGGCAATGATTAAAAAAACGTGTTGCATACATATAGCTTACGATTTGATGTGCAAGATGTTTTCAAAAGTTTTAAATGATTTCACACAACAATATTGATAGAGACAAATCAAATGCCAAATTTTGTAAACAACAAAATAATAGTTAGCTCAGCATGTGAAGTAGAAAAGCTAATATCTTATACCATTAAAGAGGCTTTTGTAAAAGAGATTTGAGGTTGAACTTGACTAGCTATCCACTGATATAGAGTATTTGTGTGGATTGTAAATTATTAAGTTAAGCAACACAAAAAACATAAATATATAAGAGTCAAATCATATAATCAAGAAATGGTCAAGAATATTTACAAATCTGAATTCTAGACAATTAACACAGATTCCTCGCTCTCAAAATTCGTTTGTGAGAACAAGGAACCTAAAGAAAATAAAAAGGTTAAACAATGATATTTCATATGTTTTATTTCAAAACACACAAAGAATGTTCAGGTCAACCTAACTTGATCATATCGACAGATGATTCCATAATGAATTTGTCGAGAATTACTGAGAATAACTGTCATTTCAACAGATGATTCCATAAGTATTGAGATTGACATTTACATTTGCCATTCAATTTGGTGTTCCAAAACATAAAGCATTGGGTTTGATAAACTTGATTAGCGTAAATATAAAATTAAAATCCAAATGACATTAACAAATATCACACACCCCAAGTCCCAAGAACATATCAAACCCAAACAATTTCCAAAAAAAAAAAAGAAAAGAAAAGAAAAGAAAAAGAACATTTTGTTGGAGAGAAGAGAATGAAACACAAATAATATTCTTATACCAAAATTTCCTTATCTTTCCAGCATTTCGAATAATAGATTTATGTAAACTGAGATTTTACACTACCCATTCCAAAATTCAAAATCGATAGCTGTCCCTACACCAAAATCCGCCATCAACACCATTTGAGGGTTATTTTCAATATGATTGGATTGAACCCAAAAATCGCCATTGACAATAAAATACATAAAAATAATAAACACCTCTAATGCCATTGCACTACACATCCAACGAAGCATAAACCTTAGTCATTGGACAGTGGAACCTTAGTCATTGATAGATGAGCGGAGACTGACCTGGTGGTGTATGGCAACTAGCCTGACATGGTGGTGATTGGTGCAGCGCGAAAGAATGGGTGGAGCATGGCGGCGTTAGAAGAGTGATCACATGGGTTTGAGATTTTATTTTATTTTTATTTTTATTTTTTTGATGGAGGGTTTGAGATTTTGAATGTGAGATGGTGTAGCTTATGTTTTTTAGCGTTAGGAGATTCTGAATGCGTGAAAGAGAGACCAATTACGGTCATTCCATGAATTATAAACCACACATTCCCAATTGACCCATAAATTTTTCTACTTTTTTCACAAAATCTACATCAAATAAATTAAGAATTCTTTGGTACCTAAAACAAGGTTATCTTTCTTCTTGTCAGAAAATCAAGTTAGTGCTTTCTTGTTGAGAAGTATGAAATATAAAAGTTGAAGAAATATATAGTGTTTGTCCCTAACAAATACTCGAGGCACCCAACTATTTTGTTGGCGTGGCACGATAGATGTATGGAGCAACGAGCATACTTATCCATTTTTAAGAATGTGAAGAAAATATAGGAAATGGTGTCTCCTAACACTATGACAGCAAGGGATTGAATCGTTGAAATAAATGGTCGACTTCAGGTGGAGTTTAGAAGTTGGTCAAATGACTAGTGGCTATGTCAGCTCAACGTTGCACCGGCCACATTAAACCTCAATTAATTATTCACTCGTTGTGGGCTTATTGAGTTTACGTATTACGTACGTAAATCATAACTATCGGCTATTAATCGACATTAACCATTACCTTTAGAGTGATGCTGAATCAACTTAACTTTGTGGTCAACTCTTATTATTGCAAGGAATTCATTGTGAGTAGGAAGCCTAACAAGCCATGAACTATGAAATGTTACCAACCAGAGTTGACAGCTTGGGTTAAATTTTTCTATTCGAGAACGAATTAAATTATCTGAACAATTCTTGAGATTGTTTAATCGAGTCTTAATAAAAGCATAACGAATTGGAAAGAAAACAAAGAATTTTAGCTGTTTAATCCTTAATCAATCATGTTTTGTGTACAATGTTTGATGACAATTTTGTAAAAAGTTTGAACCCAACCTTGAGGGTCCCCACCTGACATGTCCTGGCATTGGTAAAGAAGGTAAATCGCAGATTATGCCTACAAGGATACATGGTGGAAGGTTGCTTATACACTTGCACTTATTCAATGGTTAAATCCATATTTCGGGATTCAAACTCTTGACGCGACAGCCTCAAGCAAAGTTGGAATTTTTCCACCTTCTCCTTTTACCACTTGGAGATGTGCCATGGGGGCTTGATGACAACTTTGTATGTCACGTGGTATGTTGTCATTGGACAATTTGAACAACTTATTCTTCAAATAATATTTTTTACCACATCATACATTGTCAACAATGTTATCATCCAACATTGTTTGAATACGCATTTAATCTGTAATTTAATTACAGGTTCAGTTAGAAATGTCAGCAATTAACACGTTATTAACATCACATTACCGTTGTATTTGACCATGTACCTTAGACGGCAACAAATGACGTGACGCTGTCCCACGTTTTTCGGTCATCTCCACCACTCGTTTTTCCTCTAAACTATCCCAATTATCTAAACATAACTGCCAAACGGCACATCCATACGTGACAACATGTTTCCAAATCAAAGACATTATTTTTAATAATTAGTAAAATTGTAATTGAGCCACTAAATTTTAGTTTAATTTTAATTTTTACAATCCGTTAAATTCCGCCACCTGTCATACCTCAAATTGATTGAACTCTGAACCTGTTTTAACAATAATTATTATAGAAAAATAGAGTTTTAAATAATAATTTAGAAGAAAGTATAATTAAAAAATAAGATTTTTTTTGTATATGTGTAGAATATTTTATTATATGAATGTATAGTTAAAAATGATTATATAACAAATCATAAAATAAATTAATGAGTGTCAAATAGGCAATTAGTCACATTGCCTTCTTTCACATAATGGCAACATGGCACATTGAAATAAATATGGTAAAATGAGAAATTTAATTTCTTTCATTAATCGGATTAAAAGTATTTTTTTTAATTTAACACTTTTATGATCCAGTGTAATGGTAAGTTGACGTGTTACGTAGCGATTATGTGAAAGATTTGCCGTTGTATAACTGTCCATTGAGGAAAAAAAACCTGTCCATCAAGTAATTTTATCAATTTGATAGATGATGGGTGATGAAGTACTGAAATTTAAAACTAATATTGAAGTTTAGTGATCTAATGCGATAATTAAAGAATAGTGACCAAATTAAAGTTTTGCTTGAAGTTCAATGACTGCAGCTGAGATTTAATATATTAATAATTTTTTAAATAATATTTCAATCAGAGTTAAATCGCATCAGTTAAATATGAAAATAATAATTAAACTACAAAGACAATTTTAAAAAACTGACATTAAAAATTAAACTCGAATATTCAATAATATATTTATAAGGGAAAATTGCAGCAGCAGTGACAAACCTTTAAAAAAACTCGCACTTACAGTCCAAATGGACAGTTTTCGTTCAGTTGACTGTTAGTTGACCAATAATAGTAGATTTGACCAAATTTTCAAAGGGTAAAATGGTAACCTTTCATTTTCTCATATAAAAAAGAATTAAAATAAAATAATTAAATCAAAAACCAAAAAATCATATTATCTTCTCCAACCACCCCACCCCACCCCACCCCACCTCACCTCACCTCACCTCACCCCCACCCAACCCAAAACCAAAACTGGACACAACCACCAGCATGCTATCGGCACCACCACGACCGCCTCCTCTTCCCACCACCACGACCGCCGTCGCCTCCTCCCACCACCACAACCTTTCTCTCAATTTTTTTATTTTATAAGTAGTTGCACCCACCAAATTTTCTATTAAAAGATTCGTTTCTGTTCCATCTCGTCTATCTCTCTCTATACATAATCGCATATAATACAAAAGAATTGTGTATGTACTTCTCATTTTGATCTTGAGGGTTGATTTTTCAATTTCGTTCCTTTATTTTCCTCTCGGATTTTTTTCCTTCGAAGATTTGACGCAAATGCAGAAGTTGGCAATGGAGGATTCAAGCTCTGTTATCGTTTAGGATTCAAGCTCTGTTATCGAATAGCTCAAAGGTTTGTGAAGACATTTATAATACCTACAACGCCGCAATGTTGTAAGTTTAGGGTTTTCTGAACGTTCTCTTAGGGTTTTCTTTATTTTTCTGTTTCTTTTTCTTGATTCGGTCATTGGAGCTGGAACTTGTGCAATTGAATACGGAAGTCTAGACTTCAGGCGCATTTCCTATTCATTGGAGCTGGAACTTGGTTTCTTTGCTTTATTTGAGAAGTTCAATAAAGGTGGTGTTGGGGAAGATGAAATAGAAATGAGAGAGAAGGCCAATGTGGGGTGGGGTGGGGTGGGGTGGGTGGGAAGTTTGTAGCTGGGGTTGTGGTGGTGGGAGGAGGCGACGACGGTCATGGTGGTTGGAGGAAGAGGCGGTGGTGGTGGTGGTTGTGCAGACAGTTTTGGTTTTGGGTTGGGTGGGGTGAGGTGAGGTGAGGTGGGTGGTTGGAGAAGATAATAGGGTTTTTTGGTTTTTTTCTTTAATTAGTTTATTTTAGTTCTTTTTCATATGAAAAAAGGGAAAGTTATCATTTTACCCTTTTAAAATTTGGTCAAATTTACTATTCTTAGTCAACTAACGGTTAACTGGACGAAAACCGTCCAATTGGACTGTAGGTGCGAGTTTTTTAAAGGTTTGATACTGTGGGTGGCACAAAATAAAGATTTGGGCAAAGTCTGCAAAAATCTGAAAGATTTGGTACAGTGGTTGCAATTTTTCCTATTTATAATTATATTACGGTTAGTTTAGCAATATTCAAATGCTATATTTGATGTAGATTAGTGCATGACCAATCCCAATACTAAGAAATCAAATCTCAACGTGTTAAATTCTAAACCTTAAAATTTGCTTGAACCTTTTACGCCTCGCCACCTAGGCTCCCACGTGAATTAGTTGACCCATCGAAGCCCCTTTTTGTCAAAGTCATGTGGCATCCCAAGTGGAGCATATAAGACCTATCAAAGTTTCCTAAATCTGAAGCACCGAAGCGGTTTCATGGAATGAACATACCAAAGTCCCTTTTACCGAAGTGGCTAGACTCAATGAAGTAGAATTTGAAACACTGAAGTGGTTTCATGGAATGACATGTCGAAACCCCATTTAACGAAGTGACGAGACTTAATAGAGTAGAATCTGAAACTCGATTAAAACTAGTGACGATCTACATTTGAAGATTTTGAATTTATGAAATCCTTTAGGAATGATTGATTGGACATTTTTGTAATGAGTAAAAATTTCAAAATCTTGTCAGATAGGTTATAAGGTGGCTACCCCCTTTTGGGGACACTTAATGCTCCCAAGCTAGTGAAGTCAAAATTGATATCTATGATAAGATGTCTTGGTTAAGAAGTTGAGGCCGTGCGTCCCCCATTCCATGGACACCATTTTACATGTAACACTATAAATATCCCTCCTTTGTGTCATTTTGGGGGGATGCAAATATATCAATTGCGAGCCATACGTTCTCATTCTTTTTATTAATCTTTGATTTTAATGTTTGATGTGTGATATTGATCTTAAATTTGACTCTTAGTCATTGTTCATTATCGTATAATTTATTTCATATATTTCGTCTCGTGTGATAAAACTTCTTCCACGTCCAAATTTGAGATATTATTGATTGACAATCAATCCACGCGTGTTGGAATTAAAGTAAGCCCGGTATCTTTGGGAAACGTCACTATAACCACGAATATTCCCGTGGAAAAAAGTTTGCCAAAAAATAGCTTGGCAACCCTCTTGAAAAATGATTTATTATTAGAAAAGAATAAGCGGAAACCCCAAAAGTTGAAAAAATCCAATAGTTTAGCTAAAGAAAAATGAGTTCAGGTTGTGATATCCCTCCCAAGAGGGTAAGAGAAAACTATAACGAAGAGACTCTACAAGAAACAACCCCAACGGGTTGGCGCCATCCCCACCACCACCATAGGTGCGGTGGGATAAGGGTAGCTGTTCAACTCACCAGAGAGATGGTAACCATGGCTGCTAACATGAGAAATATCACCCACCAAAATATGGCTATGCAAGAACTTCTCTTGCAGATGCAAGGCCAGAGAGGTCCTCCAATTCTAGAGGTGGCAAAAAAACCCGCCCCGCCCCGACGGGTTGGTAGGGCGGGGTGGGGATTGAGGGTGCCCCACCCCGCGAAGTTAAATAAAAAAAAAATTGAACATTGTTTTTTTTAATTTTGGACATTGTTTGTTTTCATTGCTTAATTTGTATATTGATGTAGTTATGTTAAGTATTATTTGCTTTGGATTATAAAATTTTGAATTTGTATTTAATTGAAAATTTTTGATTTTTTTTTAAAAAAAATACAAACGGGGCAATAAGCGGGGCAAGGTTCCACCCCGTCCCTGCCCCGCCTAAGGTGGGGCGAGGCAGGACGGGGGATTGACGGGGCGGGGCGAGGGTG
>CAIGRO010009389.1:0-11411 GCA_903798355.1 Fraxinus baroniana
TCTTGGTCTAGACCCGAGACCCAACTCATACCCATCGGTTCTCGATTTGGGTATCCGTTCGGGTATTTAACTTGTGAAAAACAGATCGATTCGGTTCGGCTTGATTCAGTTCGGTTCGAGACTTTTAGACACCCCTAATTTTAGGTCTAAATTCTTCATTTTTGTGAATAGGAAAATGTGTCAATCATTTTCTCTCTTTATCCTGATTTTCAATTGGATTGATACATTCGAATTAAGTCACAATGGGAAAAGGGGAAGCTCAACGGTGTGGCATAAAACTGTGGTTTTGGATTCTTGATCTTGTATTCCTTCTTGCTAAAGCTTCACGTCTCAGCCCGAAGACAAAATAATAATAATAATAATAAAGCCCGAAACTTGACAGTTTATAGACATGTGACATCTAAAAGAATGACGTATTCTTAAATTTGACTTATCCGTCATGTTAAAATACAACAAGAAAATATTTTAAAAGTTGCCTTTTACACTGCAGCAGTAGTCTACTCCTTTGTTTAAAAGTCTATATTTTTTAAAACTTATTTTTAAAAATAATAATTTTTCGAGTAAATAAAAAAAATTGTACTTTTTCACTAAAATTCTTCAAAAATTTACTATTCAAAAATACATTTTTTTCTTTAAAATGGGACTCAAACCAAGATTTAATTGTCATAATTGGTTTGTTCATTACATAAGGAATCTTCAACGTATCCAATGCACCTTATCCACAAAATTATTTGTAATTTAGCCCATGTTTGATCCACATTATTTTTTTCATTCACATTCTTCTACTCATTTTCAACCACACATTTTTCAATAAAATAATATTTTCCATCACGTCAATAATTTTTCTTTCTTTTTTAACTACATATTCTTCATCACATCACTTCAAAAAAATACATTCTCTCATTTTAATATGCACCAAACACACTCTTACAATGAATAAACTACCAAAACAGTACTTTGATTGAGAAATAAAGAAAAGAGAAATGAATCAATGAGTGTGGACACCATGCACCCCACTCCATTTGTTCAATGAATGAGAATTTTTATGGAAATTGAATGAAAATTATGATTTTTTATTTTTTTCTTAAAGAAAATTCAGCTTTTGGATTAATTTAACGGGGTACTTTTAAAAATGGTTTGATTAAACCCAATAATTTTCACTTTGAATTTTCAACGATTGTATATTTTCATAATGGCCTTGTGGGTGTTAAAGGACAAAGATGCCCTTAAGCATGTCATGCAATTATAAAATATTATTTTGTTTAAAAGACAATAATATCATTTTAGTTAACAAATGAAAATCGAACACTTTTCAATTAGAATTTCAAAATTAGCTAACTTTTTTATTTGCTTATTCCAATACAGATAAAAACTCTCTCATCTTTTATTTGTTTCAACATCAAAATCTCATAAATTTATCAAATTCTGAACAAGGAAGTATTTTTTATATCAATCACTTCGATTCGATAAGTATATTTACGTGTGTTTAATTTTATTTTAGTTAAATCAGTATATGTTTTTAATCGATAAATCTTATTTCGATATAGATTAACATGTATATAAATTATTTTAACAAATCTATAATTTTTTGAATAGATACAAGAAAAAACACTATCTGCACGTATATTCTTTCAGACGAGATTCATGGCAATGTTAAATTTTGGCCAGCCTTAACAGGCATCTATTAACAGCCTTAGGCAGCAAGCTGTTAACGGCCGACCCTAGGCAGTTGGGTCGACTATTAACACAGCTTGCCCAATTTTATTTTATTTTTTGAATAAACTTATGTTATCTAGTAGTTGAACCGATTTTTCGACTATTTTTTTATTATAATTAAAAATTATGTTTCGTCATGCAGATATAGTTGTAATCTCGATTTGTTACTTTGGTGATTTCGAATTGGATGAAAAAGATTGATGGATATGGAAATGGATGAGTAATATACAATTATACATGGTAGTATTCTAATTTCCATAACATCGAGTACATCATATGCGGGAATGTATCATAATTTACAAAACAAGCTGAATGTTGATCTCGAGACATTTGTTCCTCATTGTGATCTCTCTGATACGCACGTAATTTCGTCGGTAGTTTGCGACATTGATAATGAAAGTGAATTTACAAATGAGGATTTGATTGTTTTATCCTATCATAGACATGAGTGGGGCGGAAGCGCAGGGGTTGGATTAAGTGAACGGTCATCTAATTCTTCGCGTGTGGTTCCAATTGATGAGGATTTGTATGTCAAGTAACTGTTTGAAACAAATAAGGATTTGCAGAAAGATGTACAACGAATTGCATTGAAATACAACTTTGAGTTTAAAAGTGAAGAAATCAAACAATTCATTGTTGACGATTATCTACGTCGATAACAGTTTGTCGTTAGCATTTGCGAGCGATGAAAATGGACACGAATGAGTTATTTATAGTTCGCAAGTATACATGAAAACATACTTACGGAGTGAGAATTCGTCGAAATGATTACGACAAGCATGAGCATGGTTTATTGGTCGACAGATAATACACAAGTATTAGGACCCACAGACGATTTACAGACATTCGGACATCACTAACGACGTCCATCGAAAGTACGAGGTGGTCATGAGCTACTGAATGCCAAAGAATGCACGTCGGAGGATTTAATGCGCTCGATCGAGGAGAACTATACTAAATTGGCCAAATATTACTATAACATGGGAACAACTAATCCTAACTTGATATTTTTTATTGAGACGGAGGCAATACTTGCTTTAAATTCTTCTTCATGACCAAAAATAAATTAAGGAAAAATAAATTAGATACAAATTAATGACCAAAAATAAAAATAAAAAATAAAGAGAAATGTAAAAATATAGAAATAAAGCAAGAATATAATAAAGTATTTTAAATTAAAAAAATAAATTATAATAAAGAGAAAGCAATTAAGGAATTTTTTAAATTATTACCAAAAGAAAATTAAATAAATTAAATAAATTAAATAAAGAATATAATTACTATGTAATTAAAATTGAAAAAAAAATTAAGTTTTATCACAAAAAGAAAATAATTAAAAAAAGTTAGTAATAATATGAAGAAAACAACTAAGAAATTTTAAAACCATTTCGAAAAAATTATAATAAAAACAAAACAAATTAAATAAAATGATATTATAAAAATTAAATAAAGAATATAAATATTATTTAATTAAAATTTTAAAAAGTTAAGTTTTATCCTAAAAAGAAAAGAATTAAAAAGAATTTTAAATTGAAAAACAAAATGAAGAAAAAAAAGTTAGGCAACAAAATTTTTTTTGAAAAAACAACCGATCGAGCCGACTTCTCGTCGAAAATCACCATTCCCAATGAGAAGAAGGTAAGTTATGGTAAAATAAACACTTAAATCATGTCTACATAAATAATGAAAAATAAACATTATAAATATCATAAATCTACAAATTTTTAAAACAAAATAAATGAAAAATCAATATCATAATCTCCTAAAAAACTAACATTTGTTGAAGATAATGGTTAAATTGTGTTGTGGTCGGCGTTGGGTTGACTGTGAAGATGGCTTCTTCGTCGGATCCCGACTATTGGCCTATGTGAGTTTTTTCAAAATTTCGTTTTTTCTCTCCACTCAAACGCTCAAAGATGAGGGTATTTTTGAGTTTTGATATTTAATTTAATCATTTTAGCTTTTAACTTTTTTTTTAATTGTCAAAACAAGTTCGATCATTGATCAACTTGAGTGCATGTGTTTTTTAGAGTCTTACAACCGTCAATTAGAAGAGATTTATTCTAAATACTATCATTGATTACGTAAAAGTTATTAAGTTGATGTTTGTATTTCATTCTTTCAAAACTTTTTTTATCTACATACTAATTCTCAATCATATATTTAGACAACAAAATATTTCACACGTAAACTAAAAGTTCTTTTTCTACTTTTTAACCATATATTCTTTAAAAAATCACTATTAAAAACAATGTATTTTCCAAAAAAAATTGCCACCAAACAGGGATTAAGAAACATTTGGAGCAAAAGAATATATATGATTCAAATTAAAATGCAAAATGGTATTCTACATGGTAGGGGAGGCGGAGGAAACTATAAATTGGCTTTTAGATGGTGGTTGCCGGTTAATGTGGAGACTGGAGACGTAGGGAGGGATTATTCTATTTTCTTATTATACTTTTTAAAAAAAAAAATTGAGTGAGTGTAAGTTTGTCTTTTTAGGTTAAAACTCTTAATGGCATGTTAGTAACGTGAATCTCATAAAATATATAGTTAAAATTAATTTTTGATTTTAATTCAAACTAAAACCAACTAAACATAGCCCGTTTGGTAGAAATTAAAATCGGATTAAAATTGAAAAATTAGCAATTATTGTCGACTTTTATTAGACGAGTGAGACCCAATAACGACTATATTTTCAATTTTAATTGAATTTTAATCTATACCAAACGTGCCCGTAGACTTAGAGCTTGTTTGGTAGGGATTTTTTGGATGAATAATTGATTTTGAATAGTGATATGATGAGAAATGTGTGGTTGAAAAAGAAGAAAATATTATTGATATGATGGAAAATATTGTTTTATTGAAGAATGTGTGGTTGAAAATAAAAATTGATTTACTGTAGAATTGGAAAATCCGTAACAAACAGGCCGTTAATAACCTTGCGTTGGGTGGACCATACACCTAGCGATAGAATGGTGACTCATATTTCGAGGATAAGAGAAGTCAATAGTCAATTAAAGAACTTTTGTATAGAGAAAGAGTGATGCTGATTGTACAGAATCACATGACTCGTACTAGCAGGGGCGCATGTGGCTCGTACAACATCATTATGCATCTAGAAATTGCTAAGTGGGCCCTGGCCATCCAAGGGACAATGTGGCACCCCTGGATGGCCACAGCTTTGACCAAGTAGAATAATCAAATTTTGTATAGTGGCTTACATTCTTGTTATTTTAAGGGAGAATTGTAGTTGGGTCACCTTTAAATTTATTGCAGTTTATACCTATTTTTTTTTTATTTTTGAATCGGCACTACCTAAACGCATTTTTTTTATTTTTTTTTTATTTTTTTGTATTGATCGCTACAAATCTTTCATCTTGATTGCATTCGAGGATAAACGGAGGACTAAATTTTGACCAATTTTAAAATGATAAAATGGTAAATATATATTTTCTATAATAAGATAAATAAATCAAAAATCAAATAAATGTATTTGTTTATTTTATGAACATTTTTCATCTTTGGCAACATTTGGAATTCTTCCTCATTTTTTATTTTATTTGGTTTAGAGTTTTGTAGTGGGGAAGCAATTAACTCTTAGTCTATATTTGGATAATGTTTATAAATTATTTATAATGAATCAAAACATTTTTTAATCATATATAATTATAGACTCACAAGAACTACTAACTTATTCATCATAAATTTTTATCAATTTATAACTTAAGTCATTTATAAATACTTTCCAAATATATGGGGGTAAAAAGATATATGCGATGTGGGGTAGGGATTATTTTATTTTCTTATTTAATTATTTTGTTTTAAATAAGTGTGAGGATAAAACTGTCTTTTAATGGAGCTTATAATTACGATTGACGTGTGTGAAATAAAAATTAAATGCGGAACATCATGCTAACTAAAATCGAAGGTTAAGATTAGGTCTGCCAAAAAAATTGATTGAACACATTAGTATACATCCATGTACCACTAGCAAATTTCAGATTATAAATGATTTATAAAATTAATCAAACTTCATTTTATTTATATATTTCAATGAATCCATCACCTTTTTAACCACATTTCAATTGTAAAATAATAAGTGTATTTTATACACTTATTCAGACCTAAAAATATAGAAACTTAATAATTATTTGATTAATTAGAGCCTAATTTATTGAATATTTCATTCATTTGGTGAAATTCGATTATTGGACATGGTATTGAAAGATATAAGAGAAAATAACAAAAAGGCCAAGATCGTGAAATCCAAAGTTCGGGAATCTAATTGCAACTTTTCAATAGTTGTTTCGGACCACAAAAATGAATATTGAAGATGTTACGGGTTCAGTTGGATGGAATTACAAGTTAAAGGGCCAAAAACGCAAGAGAAAATAACGTAAAAAAATTGCACAAAAATGAAACTAACTTTTGGAGAATTTTTACAGAGATCAAGCGCTTAAGTGCTACCTATAGAAAATTTTCATACGAAATCGAGAGCCTAGGCACCATATCCATAATGCCTATGCCTAGGCATCACAGTACCCAGTTTTCACTAGAACTCGTCCCTAACACCAATTATAATGTTATTTTCATCCATTTTCGAGTGTTGGGAGTAAAAGAAGTCCCACATCGACTAGACATGGAAAATATGATGGGTTTATAAGTGTAAGATAATATCTCCATTGGTATGAGATTTTTTGGGGTAAAACCCAAAAGGTAAATCCATGAGGGTTTAGGCCTAAATGGACAATATCATACCAATGTGGAAATATGTGATGTCCATAAACTCAACATCGAGCATTATAAATAACAAACAACCTCATACATTATGGAACACCTCTCACACACCAAAAATCATCAATTAGAATCATCAAATAATGCCAATACATATATCTTTTGAGATAATTAAGAGGTAATTGCAAGATTTCAATCATTTGAAAACTCAACATTGATCATTGGACAAAAAAGAGAAGAAACATTTGGAGATTTATCAATACACTATTGAAAATTCAAGATATCAAGATTCATTTTCTTTCTTTCAATTTATCCGTAATCCGGGTTATTTCTTCCAATTAATTATGATTTCTTGTTCTTTTGTAATGTTAGGCTAGTGTTTTAATTATCAAGACATTGATGATCCTTATTATGATACTTTAATATACATTCGATAATTTGACATTCAATATGTGTTTATTTTTGGATATTTGTTATGAAATTTAATGACTTTTCAATTACTTTATCACTAATTGGATCGATTCTGAATTTTATTGATTTCGAGAGAAATAATATGATATAAAGTACTTTATAACAACCATTGTAAAGTACGATATGGGATGTAAATATACCGTTATTCTTTACATGATTTCTATATATGTTTTAACGCATTTTTAATGCATGCTTTCATATTCGTATATTTCATAGTGATGTTATTTTGTACTTGACGCGGGAATGAAATTGTTTGACAATGAAGCAAATTGATATTGTGTCCCTAATTTCCAAGACTAAATTTCCAATATTTTTTTTCCATGGAGAAGACTTGTAGGTCAATGATGATCCGTTTTAAAAGGACACAAGAAATCAACTTGACATGAGATTACTCGTTTTCAGAAATTTTGTATTATGAAGTTCTACTTATTTGAATTACTTGGCCAATTCAAAGAAGAAGAAGAAGAAGAAATTGGGTGGAAAAGATTACTCGCTTTAAATGAAATTATTACAAAATTTAAACATAAGTTTTGTTGTATTAATTTTTAAAAGATAATTATTTAAATATTCTATTAGAAATGAAAATAAGTTTTTTATTTCTTAAAAAAATTGCTTAATATGTTCTCTCCCTCTATATTAGGCCTACGCTTGAAACAAACAAAGTTATCCCATTCATTGATAATTTTCGTTTTTGAGAAACCAATTAGTCTTAGGGTCTGTTTGATTGTGTAAATTTTTTTCATGAAAAATGGAAAACAAATTCCATCTTTCACTTTAGTATTGTTTGATGACAATTTTTTTTCCTTGAAATTGATTTTCTTAATTGGCCTCACACGGTGACAATTTCCATGGTTTTGATGAAAATGAAATAGAAACAAATTCTATCCACAATTGTGAAATTTTTTTCCCCTTTAATGGATAATTTTCATGAAAAACAAAGCCAAACGAACACAAAAAGATCCGAGATATCAGCATTTTTCAGGTGAAAAATTATACCAATTAAACATAATTAATTGACAATTCCTAGAAAAACAATTTTAATCAATTCAATTCCCTGGATTTCATTTTCTTTTCACCCAAATTTCATTTTTGCAATCAAACGGACCCTTAGATAAACAACTTTTAAAGAACACATTTTAAATTATCGACCAATTAGATTTTTGCGAGAAAAAAATAATAATTACAGAATATAAAGTTCTGTCCGATTACAGTTAGATATTAATTTGAATCACATTTATATAAGCAGATAGAAGTTTGATCGACGGTCAAATTTAATTCACAATCAACTACTTATGATTGTAACAATTAATGGTTTAAACCTTAGTCTTAAATTCAGTTTTAACAAACACCTTTTTAATTAGGTTAAGGTTATGTCTACCAAACTATGAGACATTAAATCAATGACGTTTAATATTAATATAACAGAGTTTCAAACCTTAATTTCCTTTACTTTTTTTATTTTTCTTATCTTTATTTTTGCTTATTTGACCCGAGGACAAAATTGTCCTTTTACCAAATATAATATTGTTTACCAAATATTGACACCACAATTTTTTATTTTTTTTATTTCTTATTTATGAATTAATCTAATTGTACAACTAGTGAATTGTAAAGGTCTGTATAATTGATTTTAAAAATAATTTTAAAAATGAATTAATGTTACATATCGTAAGTTTGAAATCATAAAGAAAATGTACACATGATTGAATGAAAACTTCAGTAGCAACAAACTTCATTTTCATCCATATTTTCACGTTTCATCAATTTTTATCCAATTTCTCAATTAAAAATGTAAAATAACGAATATACCCTCCTATTTAAATAAAACAAAAAGAAATGATAGTTTAAGAATAGCTAACCAAGACCCGGGGGGGGGGGGGGGTGAATTGATTTTTAATTTTTTTTTCGAAGAATTAATTTAAATTCAAGTAAATAAAAACTAAATAGATTAATTCAAATAATAAATACAAATATGAAAGCGATAAGTAAAAGAGAAGAGATGATGCAAACGATATAATTATAGATGTTCGATCCGGAGCAATGATCTACTTCTTCTGTTATCAAATTTTTTGGTACAAGCAAGTCATTTTTCACTATATTGATTGACTTATCGTACTATCCAAGCATTTATAACGCTTTCTGTGACTCACAAATAAGGAGCGCCGATCCTTATAAAATATTGAATTTTATGGGACTTCAATATGACACACAAAATTAAAGATGAATGATTTTACAATCGGTTCTTCTCTCTTAATAAATAATATACACAAATTAAGTATAAAAAGAGAAATATGCTAAGTCCTTGTCTAGGAGCACTTAAAAGTAGCCAAAAACTCCTTGTTTGACCGTTATATTTTCAAAAGTGGGGTCCATCATCTCTCATAGTATGTTGCAATGGCTGAAATTTTGCTTATTTAACGGTTGGAATTCTGCTTTCTATTGCTCCCAGACAGAGCCTAACACTTAAATGAATAGTAATAAATGAAGCTCAAGTGTTAGATGATACAACTTTAATGAAAAAAAAGATGATTTTCAAAAGTCGATTCAATCAATCCAAAGTTTTCAAAGTAAATGTTTGAAAAAATAAAAAAAATGTAAGCTCAAAGAGTTTTGCTCAAGTAATTCTCACTTTAAGATGTAGAGGTATTTACAGAGTTCAAAACGTCAAAAAAAGTTGGGGAGTTCGAATAATTTGTCTGGTCGACCGCTTCTTTTTCGGATGATCAATATAACCGTCTGTACAANGTTTTCAAAGTAAATGTTTGAAAAAATAAAAAAAATGTAAGCTCAAAGAGTTTTGCTCAAGTAATTCTCACTTTAAGATGTAGAGGTATTTACAGAGTTCAAAACGTCAAAAAAAGTTGGGGAGTTCGAATAATTTGTCTGGTCGACCGCTTCTTTTTCGGATGATCAATATAACCGTCTGTACAAAAAAATCAAAGGTTAGAACGATCAAAATTTTGATCGTCGGAAATTTTCGATCGACCGCTGAACAATTCGGCATTTTTACATTTCGATCCCATTTGTTCTGATTTTAAGGTTTTGAAATACATGGACTTTTGGAGAGTATTTTAACTAGCCTTTCAAGATAAAAAGTGTTTTTCAAGTCCAAATATTATTTTTAAAAATCATTTTTACATTTGATCAAATCATTGTATTCGAATGACTTTTAATGCACAAAATCATTTAATAGAAGGATTTTGAGATTAAGCATTCATTGTCATATATCAAAGTATTAGTACCTTTACATTTTGGCTAAAAAATCAAGTATTTGATCTTGATCCGAAATTTAGCTCTTAAGTTCTTGAATATGACTTCGTCTTAACTTCTTTCATGAGTTGGATTTGTGATGATAACTTTTGATCTTTTGACGACCATCGATCAATTTTCCATCGTATGCGTTTAAAAACTATAGTAATTTGAATTCAACTTGTTAATAAACAAGACCACCATTTCCGCCACGATTTTCTTATCCGAAATTCCTCCCATTTTACTTCAACAAACAAGAAAATGAATCCAAGGTGTTCGAATTTTTGCAGCTTATTAATTCCCTTCTCTCTCGTCATTGCAGGCCATTGCTCCTCCACAATGTCCTCCTCGAAGTGCCCAAAAGTTGATTTCAAGCTCGTCGACTTTCTCGTGCTCTTCGAAAGCTTCGCAGGAATCTCACCAGACGTCAATTCAATATGTGACTTAGTCCGAATAAAATGACTACCTGTAACTTCACTGTAAACATCAGCCATGCCATGCAACTCAGCTTTCTGTTCATGGACCTCTTGAAAATTCAAACGGGTCATTTTCTTTTTTCAAAAATCAAATGATCTTAAGTTTTGTGGAGATCTTGTTGAAAAATGTAATAGGTCTGTGCCTGTAAAGTCTCGAGATTTTCTTTGGAAACTTTCTTGATGAGATGAGTAGAAAAAAAATATTGAGACTATGCTTCAAAATTTTGAGCTTTATGGGGGCTCTTAGACCTTAGTAAGGGTTTTAGAATCTATAATCGTTTTTTTGGTGGGCATCTTGAGATCTGTAGAAATTGATAGATTTTAGGCGCTGAAGAATAGAGGGGGATTTGACAATGGGAGGAATTTTGGAGAAGAAAATGGTGGTGGCGGCTATGGGTTTGGTGGCAATTGGTGGCTTCCCTGGTATTAGGTCATCTCCAATGTATGCACCAAAATATCATTTTGCACCAAAATTTGGTGCAAAAGCCACTCCAATGTAGCACCAAATTTTGCACCATTTTGGTGTTTTGGTGCAAAAATGAACGCTATTCATTTTTGCACCAAAACACCAAATTGGTGTAAAGTCCATTTTGACCCTCCTTTTAATTGTGAAAAGAATGATTTGAAGGCATTTGTGTCATTTGTATTATATAATTTTAATACAATTATTATTATTATTATTATTATTATTATTATTATTATTATTATTATTATTATTATTATTATTTGCATTTAAAAAAAATTAAAAATAATATATTTATT
>CAIGRO010009412.1:0-22890 GCA_903798355.1 Fraxinus baroniana
TAATCCTATATTTTAATACATATTCGTCATATGAATGCAAACTAGGAATATGATCGTGTCGTGATCAACATATGTTTATTATATCTTGGAAAAGAATAATAGATAAAAGTAGAATTATCGATCATCACGAATTCAAGAATTGAAGTAATCATCACAAGTTGAGAATTGAATGCTAGAGTCACTCAGTGGAATCGAAAATCAAACACTCATTCACATTTGATTTAAAAATCATAATTTTATTGTTTTCGTAATTTTAGAACATAGTTAAATAAAAATCCACCATATCTTGTTATTGTTTTGAATTTAGATATATCGGTTGCACTGGAATTAAGCTTTACTCCCTATGGGACGATAACTCACTCATCACAATTATTACTTGTACAATGACTCCATACGCTTGCGGGATTATTTTGCAACAAGAAGCTACTGCAGGCGTGGCTTATTAGGGAGGTGCAATATCCCGAATGGTTGGCAAATACTATTCTTGTGAAGAAATCAAATGGAAAATGTCGTATGTGTGTAGATTACACCGGTCTTAATAAGGTGTGTCAGAAAAACTCATACCCACTACCCAGAATAGATCACTGGGTGGATGCCACATCAAGTCATGAAAAGTTAAGTTTTTTGGATGCCCTTTCTAGGTATCATCAGATCTCCATGGACGAGTCGGACCAAGAAAAAACCTCTTTCATAATTGATGCTGGGATATACTTTTACACTACTATGTCATTCGGTTTGAAGAACGCCGGGGCAACTTATCATAGAATGGTGAATAAGGTCTTTAGAGACCTGGTTGGGAGTGTAATTGAAGCATATGTAGATGACATT
The DNA here is from genome assembly GCA_903798355.1 of Fraxinus baroniana. NCBI lineage: Eukaryota > Viridiplantae > Streptophyta > Magnoliopsida > Lamiales > Oleaceae > Fraxinus > Fraxinus baroniana. The sequence continues at coordinate 829 of CAIGRO010009412.1, forward strand.
GTCGTCTAGAGTATAAAGGCCAACAACCATGTGAATGACTTACAGAAATTGTTCAACATTGCTCGACAAAATAGACTGAAATTCAATCAAGAGAAGTGTGTTTTTGGAATAATGAGTGGAAAGTTCTTGGGATTTATGATAACATAGAGAGGCATAAAAGTAAACTCGAATAAAATTCGAGCTATTCTAGACATAAAGAATCCTGAAAGTAGGAATGACGTCCAAAGGCTATCAGGTCGGGTAACGACATAGAATCGTTCATGAGTTGCGCAGTAAATAAGTGCTACCACTTTTTCAAAGCGATTGATGGCTCTACCAACTTTGAATGGACCAAGGAATGTGAGCAGTCACTACACCAACCACCAATCTTGACTAGGCCATGCACAGAGGATGTGCTGAGTTTATATTTAGAAGTATCAAAGTATACAGTCAGTGCGGTGCTTGTGAAGGAACTTTCAAAGGTACAAAAGTAGGTTTATTATGTCAGCCAGGTGTTTAGGGGTGCAGAAACACGTTACAGCTTTATAGAGTAATTAGTGTTTGCATTAATTGTGGCAGTTAGAAAGTTGAGGCCATATTTCTAGTCTTACATCGTACAAGTTAGGACGAATCAGCCCATCAAACCTGCATCGACCTAAAACTTTGGGGAGGATGCTGAAGTGGGCGATTGAGTTGAGTAAATTTGACATTGAGTTTAAGCGAAGAATGGCCATCAAGGCGTAAGCATTGGAAGATTTTATGCAGAGCTTACTACTCTACCTGATTGCCCCTCGTAGCCGGTAGCGGTTTAGAAAATCTGCGTGGATGGATCCTCGCATGGCGAGAGGTCTGTAGTAGGAATCATAAAGTGGGTCGAGGTGAAGCCTTTGGCCAAATGGTAACGAAAATTCTTGTTGGTAGCTATTGATTATTTCATAAAGTAGGTCGAAGTGGAGCCTTTGGCTACTATCACAATGGTAAAAGTATGGAGCTTCATTTAGAAAAATATTATAAGCAGATTTTGCATATCGAGAGTCATCATCACTAACAATGGTAGATAGTTTGACAATCACGACTTCATGGATTGTTGTTCAAGTTATCACATAGATCACACACTCACTTTCGTTGCTTACCCTCAGTCCAATGGGTAGGCAGAAGTAACGAATCGAGCGATCTTATAGGATTTGAAGAGGAGATTGGAGAAGTGGCTTTAGGCAGACGAGTTACCTAATGTGTTGTTAGCGTATCACATAACCCCGTGAGAACTGACATGAGAAACACCCTTCAAGTTATCTTTCAGAATGGAGGCTGTTGTTCTAGTGGAAGTCCTAAACGAGACTGAAAGGATGAAAGCCAATCAGCTTGACGTCTCGACCACCAGTACGGAGCTTGACCTACTAGATGGGATGAGGGGAAAAGCAGCTATGAGGATGAAAACCTACAAGCGGATGGCTATTGGATACTTTAATCGAAGGGTGAAACTAAGAGCTTTTTGGCCAGGGGATCTCGTGCTAAGGGAAGCAGCGACAGTGGGGCACCCTCCGTCAAAGCTCGGGCCAAATTGGAAAGGACCATATGTTGTGATTCGCAGCCTTGGAAAGGAAGCTTACAGCCAAAAGGACTTGAAAGGAAAACCACTAGGCAGGCCGTGAAACACCGAGCATCTCAATAAGTATTACCAGTAGACCAACATGCATAGATTTTGAAATCACATGATGCTTTTTTGTAAATATTGTAGTTAGGATGTTCAACTGGTTTCTATAATGTAATGTCTGTTATAGGCACACTCCATTGAAATTATTTAATGAAAGGCCCAAATGGAGGCATATGATGAGGGCGCTAAAGAAGGGCCAACCTAACTGGGACGTCTTGGTACGCCTACGGAGTCCCCAAATCTAGGCAAGTTAAATTTCATTACAAGATCTTGATTTGTGATTGGTTGGAATGAGGGCTACGAATTTCCTTTAATACATCGAAATCATTCAATACATAGTGGTGAGCAACACGATCAAGAAGTTGGCCAGCTCAAAATCGCTCTGCAAGCTGTTGGTGTGTTTTTAAAAACTAGAAAGTGGTTAAAGCTCGAAATCAAAGGGCTCTATACTCAATTGTTCGAAGATCGCTCGACACAAAGCAGTGAGCATCAAAGCCAAAAAGTTGGCTAGCTCAAAATCGCTCTACGAGCTGTTGGTGAGTCTTTAAAACCAAAAAATGATAAAAGCTCAAAAATCACCATACCTTCTATTCCACAGTTCAAGATCGTTTGAAATACAATGACAAGTAAAAAAAGGGAGGCTTAGATAGCTTGAAATCGCTCCAAGGTCCGAAAAGAACCTTCAAAACCAAAATTTAGCTATGTCCCGAAATTTTGCTCTACAAAAATCAAAGGGCTAGACAGTGAGCAACAAAACCAATAAATTGGTTATATGATTGACTATACTCAATGGTCATAGTGGAGAGCCTACAAAATCAAAAATTGGTTAAGGCCCTAAACCGTCGACCAAGCGCGCTACATTCTACAAATCCCGAAAAAAATGGATAATGATCGACAATTAAAATATGAGTATTGAAATTGTTTTCGGTCCAGTGGACAACATGGGTGTCATGGCGCAATCGACCCAAGCTCGTTCAACAAGTAATGATCGACAACTGATGGTTGGCTGTTATGCAGCTAGTGCACGCCTTGGATAATGCATTTGCTAATAGCCACTAGGTTGAATTAAAAAAATGCGGAAGGATAATAACAAAAAAAGAAACATAGTCAATAACAATATTCCATTCGAATGCGATCGTGCTTTAAAAAAACGAAGTGTAAATGTTTGTCCACTTCCCGGACTCGGAGAAATCACTAGGCAATAAGCAAAAGTGAATAACCATAACAAATGCTTAAAGACCTACAACAGAGGGCTATGTCAACCCGAATGAGAAGTCCTTTTGGTCCCGCCTCTCGATATGCTTCCGAATGTCTTGGACTGAGGGCCTCCACTCTCTTTTCCTTTTCGTCGTGCTAGAAACTTATTGAAACTTGAAGGGTTGATGGAAGTGTGCTCAGTAGAGATCCATTCCTTGGTTAATTTGATAGACGCAGCCATCACTTTTTCCCATATAAGTGTAAGGCCTTAGCGTAATCAGATGATGATTTATACTGCTCTACTGATGCTTCCAGGTCCTTGTCATACTCCACTAAAGCTTTATATTTTTCTACCACCTCCTTGGGAGCTCAGTGTAATACAGATCCCAAGTTATTGATCTCCATCTCTTATTCACGAGCTCTGGCCTTCGAAGCTTCCAGAGACTTCTATAGTGATGAAACTTTTTTTTTTTTTTTATAGTGATGTGCTTCTTTCTTCTTCTCTTCGGCAAGGGTCTTGAGCTCCTATGACTGATAGTGGCTCGACTCGACTCCAATTTGTAAGGCCACAACCTAACAAGGAGGAGGAAAAGAGATAAACACTAATAAGCATAAAAATAAACTAAGCCAAAAAAATAAACATACCAGGAAATGTACCCTCTAAGTGTAGACTGCCAGACCCTCTCTATGTCATTTGTACTATGCTCGATGATTGCTCTAGCACGGGTTGGAGCAACCCAAGACCTGAGTACTCTCATCTCAGAATAGCCCCGAGTAGGGAAAATGCAATGTCTAGGAGGAGAGAGTCCTCACGCTCGAACCGGCATGGTCGAAGCGGCCCCCCTATAGTCTCGGGTGGTAAAATGACTTCAGTGGCACATTCAAATGTTGGGATGTCTCCTCAATGGCATGATGCATTACCCATCCATCATTAGTCTTCTTTCTCTTCAGTGGAATCGGAGTGAGGTCTGCATCACTCTCATGTTCACGCTCTGGTATGGAGTCCATCGTTTCCCAAAGTTGAACTCTAAACCTACATACATAAGGTAAAGATCATCAAGCCCAGGGAACAAGAAATGAATGTGCTCACAAGTATAAAATTAAAAGCACAATATGTGAGAACCAACCGTCAATAGGGATAAACCCCTCATCGCTCCTCGGAGTAGGTAAAGACTTCAACACTTCATCTAAATCAAAATCCATATATGCATGCGCAAGATTGAGCTTATTAGACAAAATAATAATAATAATAATAATAATAATAATAATAATAATAATAATAATATATGCAATTGTAAAAGAATAAGAGAGCCAAGAAGACTTACCAGTAGGATGATCGATCCTCACTATCAACATGTTTCTCATAGTCAGAACTGACCCTAAGTCGGGTGCAAGAGGTGGTGTATCAATCATTTGCTGGATTTGTGCTTTATGAAGAGGAGTAAGCTCGACTTCACTATTAAAAAGACGAATTTGAAGGTGTCTCCAATTGGTGTTGAAAGGGAATCGGCCGTTATAAAGTCGATCAAAGAAGAACTGAGATTTCCACCTGCTATTGGAATTTCTAAACTTGGGAAAATGTAAGGAAACTCTAGAGGTGAAGAAAACAAATGCATTATACTGGGCTGGCTCATACATCTCAAAGACACACCTAAAGAGATTTACTGAGATTGGGATCTTATTGCTAAGACAAATGTATAAGAAATACAATGCCTTCCTCCATGTATTAGGACTTATTTGACTAGGGATGAAGAAATTTGTTAAATATCGATACAAAAAAAAAGGATGGATGGAAAATCGAAAGCCACCATCCGTGATGTCTTAGTACACAACGATTTCATGGGGGTGGGACCTTGGAAGCCTTTCCTTGGGACTAGGAGCTCTATAGATATAATTGTCAACACGAGTGACTTTTCTAGTTTAAGTGGGGAATTATAAAGGCTATAAAATTTACGAATCTCAAGAACCACCTACTCACCTGCGACATCTCAGTTGAAGGACTTAGTCAAACCAATGTGTCTTTTGGGAGAACTTGGTTGGAAGGTATGAATCTCAGTCGAATGGGACGGACTATTGGAATCATAGATAGTTTGATCAACATCTCAAGCCAGCTAAAGAGCTTGTTGATGCTGGTCAACCATCTTGGATATTCGATGCTCGTCGACCAGCTAGACTGGTCGACAAGCTGGTTGACTAGCCTCATCGGTCGACTTGGTGTTGGTCTCGGTTGACCCATCCGATGATGGGTCGATCGATTTGCCCACTCCATTACTAACACTCTCGTCAGATGAAGAAGATATGAATGCTTTATACATGATAGAGGAAGAAAACCAAAATGACAAAAAAATAAAAAAATAAAAAAAAAAACTAGGAAGATGAGAGGAATGAGTTACCTTGAGGGTGAGAGGAAGGAGTAGGAGTAAAAGAGAAGCATCTACCTCTTCAAATAGAGGTGGAATTTGAATTTTGGCGGTTTTAGGGTGCCAATTGTAAAATGTTTTATCACTCTACGTCAATTGGATTGCTCGACCCATTTATATCAAATGTCGACACACATTTAAAACAAAAGATAATAATAATAATAATAATAATAATAATAATAATAATAATAATACATCGTGAAGAGGCTACCCCTTATCGGTAAACATCGACAAGATGTAGATGGTCTAGTGATATAAGATTGCATCAATAATGATCTACGATAGCCACAAGGTGAGGACTACTTGATAGGCCCTCTACATGGACCATCTACCACTATAGATCGCTAACCATCATGAGGCCCTACCACTATGGGGCACTCTACATTCACATGGGCCGTCTACTACTATAGATCGTCTACCATCATGATGCCATCTATCACTATAGGGCACTCTAAGTTCACATGGACCATATACCACGACAGACCGCCTACCATCATGATGCCGTCTACTACGATGTAGCACTCTACGTTCATGTGGGAGGTCTAGTACTACATGTTTTACATACTACATGTTCAATACATTAAATTGAATTTATATACCATACCGTCTAGTCAAATATAGTGTATTAAACATGCTCTAGATGGGGATGAGTAAAATGACACTCAAAATCCCTGTGACAGTGTACCTAGAAGTACATAAACCATGTTTGAAATGAGTTGACGATAGTTTAAGGAAAAATGAATGCAGACAAAATCCATACTAACAAAACATAGTATACATTGAAACTCCCTAACAAAGCAAAGGAGTTGAAGGTACACATGAACAATCTTTCTCATAATATGTAATTCAGTAAATTAATCAAACATTTTCATCATTCAACCAATTTACATAGCAGAATCACCGCCTCGGTAACTTTTCTAGCACACTGGGAATCACGAGGTTTTAGCTGCAAACAAGAAGGATAAAGAGAATTAGAACTTGTTATGAATATAACTTCCTAACCATCTTAAGACTAATAGAAAATAAAGATTGATCTTTTCATGAAATAAATAACCAATACATCTCATTGGATCATACATTAGAGGATCGTTAATAGTCATTAAGACTCGGAATTAGTAGAACGTTTCTCCCATAGCCCCCTTAGGGATAACTCTTGGCTACATGGAAAGGTACAACCCTTGTTCTACTCATTCTTCTTTCGGGAATAGCAGGTCGAAACTTCTTCCAGTGATTTTTTAGCAAAAGGTTCAAACACATGGAAGAAGAATTGGAGGCTATTAGTGAAGAATGGCATAGGCATGTGACTCACCTCTAGTATTCTAGGCAAACCTCTTCCACCAAGATTAACGAGCTAACTTTGATAAAGTTCAAGCTACAAAACCTAAACACATTTCTAATCATCTAGATCATTACCAGTATTTTATGATGATTCGACATGCTACAAAAGCTGCCCTCTACAAGTAATCCCAAATATGTTGAAAGTTGACCAAGCTTGGCTTCATAAGCAGAGGTCAAACTAGCAGATAAACAAAAAAAAACACTGGCTCATAAGCCCTTTTGTTAAGATATCGGCTCATCCAGAGTTTAAATCTCTCCAAACGTTATTCTCGAACCTTACTGGCATGTTTTGCCTCTGGATGCTTTTATGTTTCAATTATTTAGAATTCTGCCTAACGACTTCATGGAATCACAAGCATGTGCAGTAGTACAAACTAGTATAGGAGTGGTGACATAATTGAGTTCTAATAGGAAGAAGACAAACTCTATGGGAGCCAATAGACCTTTTATAATAACAGAGACTTCCATACCAACATGAGACCAACATCTTAATATAAGTTGGGGAACAAAAATTTGTGACATTAAGGATGAAGGATCCAGAGAGAAGGGATAGAAAAAAGACATCTATATCAAAGTTCTGATAAAACTTATAATTTCGTTATTGAAAAATGCATCAGCAATGCAATCATTACAAATACAAAAAAGAGACCAAAGCCGTTAAAAGAAATTGCTCTTTGATAAAACTTAAAATTTCACTATTGAAAAATGCATTAGCAATGTAATCATTACAAATACAATCAAGAGACCAAAGTGACTGTTAAAAGAAATTGCAACAAATTTCCATAAAGATGAACTCAATGGTAACAAAATAGAGATCTTGAAGGATCCTGGTCTAATTAGAAATCATTGAGTGTTGAAATCCCTTAAGAGACACCCACATGTAGAGCCATGTTGGCAAGGAAATTTCCTGAACTATTCTTAGAGGTTAATATAGTTGTTGCCACTTCTTCTTCCTTTTTAGTTATCGATATGGATATTACCACTTCTATAGATATCCCAATTACAACACTGAGGACTATCAAAAAAGGCTTTTGAATGGGACTTCATGTTGAGAATTTACTTAACATGCACAACGAAAAATAAATTATTTTTCAATTCCCACAAAGAATCTGCTTTGTGATTAGGGAGAAACTGTGATAGAAATTATACATTTGATGAATACTGCAAAATCTTTTGTTGATTTTCGAACACAAACTGTAATCCACAATTGTCCAATTGTCCAACCTCCAATGGAAATCCACACAGAGAACAAAAACGAGAACTAGAGTTTTATTTTCTTGTACTAGCAAGAATAATAAATTTTTCTACAGTTTTCAAACCCTAATTAATCCTATTAATTAATTCGAGCATATTAATAAGCAACTCAATTAATTAATTGTCTAATACTTGCAAATTAATTATTTGGTAAATCTCATTCTTTTAGTTCTTTTTTGTGTGTGACACATTAGGTTTCCAATCATAATACCTAACGATGTGAATTACTATTTTGATCTAATCAAAATCGATAAATTAAAACACCACTTTTAATTTATTACTAATTCACATTTGTCATCTCAGATCAAAATCTATCTATGTGTCAGGGGAATACATGCGGCGAAAAATGTCACGTGGTGTAACAAAACCAAACTCGTTCGTTTACCGTGAAATTGTAATCCTTTCATCAATATGATCCGATCAATTACAAGATATGAATATGTGTCAATCTCAATTATCGATCATATCTTTCATCTCACTGTTAAGTCAATGTAAGTCAAAAACTCCTTTTCGACTTACGAGTACACATTAACCAAGAATTTCATTATCAACTTAACTGGATAAAATGTAGATCATAATTTCTTATTATCTAAGGATGACAATTCCTCTATTGATCATTCACAACTTTTATATGATTCTTGACATACCCGAACGATGCCGTACTAACGACCTTTGACAGAGCAACATCCAACTTCATCAAAATATGACTGTCCTCATAGAAGGAACTATGATGACCTCAAGTCAAATGACCAATTCTACTATCACACGTTAGAGATTAACTTCTGACACTCAAATAGTTATCCATGTGGAATCTCCCCAATGGGTCTCTAATGTTTTGTTATATAATAAAACATCCACATGCTCATTTAAGTGTCACCACATTTTTGCTTGTAAGATCAGCTATTTACTTCGCAAGTAAGAAATGGCACACAACACATGATGGTCTATTCATAGTAACTATATACATATTTCATTATTACTTCGACCATAGATAATTTAAGATTCAGTTATATTGTAATTTATATCTCACAATCACAATTTCTTGTAATTAACAAATTGCAAAGACTTAAATCTACGGACTCTATTATAATTTATTGGAAAAGTAATTTAGATAAATAATAGATCTTACCCAATGTATTAAATATATTAAAAGTGTTTACAACCTAAATCGATTGGATCTAGGGCATAATACTTACACTTGGAACCATTCAGGAGGGAGACAAAATTAGATTGAGTGACAAGAACCTTTTAAAAATCGAGTTATGAACATTCAAGTCCATCCAGACCATTGTCGGATAGCTAGCAAACAACGGCAATAACATGGCAGAAAAATGCTATGATAGGAAACTAACAATAGATGAGCATGTAACAAAAACAATAAGCTACATCATCTCCTTACTCAATAACCTCGAGGGAAAATCCACACCACTTAATGATTCAATAGTGATCTTCGCCTTGATCTCAAATGGAACCGCAAGACATGAGGTCAAGATTATTTCTGTCGATACTGGGATAAGTCAAGATTGATAACTACTTTTTCTATTGCCAGCTATTAACCTTGTTCCTTTAGTCTTTAACATTAATTTCTACAGTTCAATTACGAGTGATTGCCGAACTTCACCAAGGGTCATAAACTTGGTCCTTCATCTCAAGCTTAAGGTTCTAATTTTGAAACTCTACATGGTAGTTGAAGTACAAGGTGACAAAAATATGGATGGAACCAGTAGCAATGCAACCTAATAAGCTCAAGGATAGCAGCAAGCTATGACCATCGAGAACATCAATCTCAAGGGTGAAACTTTGATGTTTCATAATCCTCATATTCAGGGGCGAATCCAGGAATTGGATCCAGCACGGGCGGAGACCGTTGACTCGTGACCGTTCACCGATGACCTAGACGCTAAATCTTTATTGTCTGCATCTAAACTTACCGATGTACATGCCATTGAATTTATAAATGTAAAACTCCGAGAGATAATAATAATAATAATTCAATCCCATAAATTAAACAGTAAAGTATAGGAAAACAAAACAGATAAACTTTGAGTTACACCAAACTCCATTCCTAAAAATATGTAAATTCCAAAAATTTCAGAAAACGTCACCACAAAATCTTTCATTTCCAAATCGAAACCTATAAATTGAACCTAAATCCAATTAGATCTTTCCGTCAAAATTCCTAGCTCTCACCATCAGATTCAAATAGCTCACAAAAAAAATAACAAAATAAAAAAAAAGAGAGGCATTTATTGATAAATGAAAAAACTCACCTTCTTTTGCATTAAAACTACCATAAAATTAAGGTGCCTCCGATTCTCAAATTTGGAAGTCTTGAATTCTAAACCTAATAGACAATTGGCATATTAAAAGGAAGAAACTTTGGGCCACAAACTCGCGACTCTTGCCTGCTCCAGCAGTCCAGCATCAGCGAACGCGACCGCGACGCCACCACAGCAGCTGGCGCAGCCTCCATTGTCCTCCACTCCTCCATTCCTCCTCAGCCCTCAAAAATTAAAATAATATCACCCAAATTTCACCCAAAGTCCCAAAGTTCTCGGCTTCTCTCCCCCCGTCGCCCCCTACAGGCCACAACACTTGCCAAGAAGAAATAAGAAGGAATTTTGAATGGATTGGAGTCTTGGAGAGTTGGATTTGGACCCATCCCTTTCAATCGGCCATGGCCTATAGCGAATGGATTGGGCTAAAAATTGGGCCTTTTTTTTTAAAAAAAAATGAGGCCCACAATTTTTTCAAAATTCAGGCAACACCGGCAACAGCTGCAGCAAGTCTGGCGGTTCTTTCTTCTGTCATCTTCTTCTTCCTTGGTGGTGGCTCATGGCTGAAGTTTCCGGCGGACCCAGCATGGGCGGCCGCGGGGGCTGGCCAGGTGCTGGGTCCGCCTCTGCTCATATTTTTCACCTCACATTGGTTATGCTCAACATCCATTTTTTATGGTATTTGACTTGTGTGTGAAAATGGGCAGTACGGTCAAGTTCATTTAACTCTAGTCGAGTCGTTTTCACCTCACTTTGGCATTGTAGTTGACCAGTATATGTATATATATCTGACATTACTTTTTTTCAAGTTCAATTAATTGATATCAGCAATCTTTGCTAGCAATTCTTGTGACCAATTCTTCCCAAGCAGCAGCAATCCAATCAGATATAACAGAGAAGAGAACTTTACTAAAATCTTATAATTCATCTTCAGATCTCTAGTGTTTAGGGCAAAATTGGATTACAAGGGACCCATCATTCTAGAGTCACATGAGCAGCTCCTTATACCAACCAAGAGCTTTGCCTCCAACCTATGATGCACCGTTATGAACATGTGTCTGACACACGCCGACGTGCATTTTTTTAAAAAAGGTTTTGACATGACACATCATCGAGACGTTGATTAAATTCTTCATTTATATTGTAAATTTAATTTTATATTTGTTATTAATTTTTCTTGTAAAAATTTTAAATAAGAGTACATATTTTGTTATTTAATAGAGTTCAAAATATATAATATTTCTAATACAAAAAGAAAAATGACCATGACAGAGTATCCAAGAAGTATTGGTATCTCACATGTCCAACAAGTGTCCAATATGGATATATCACCCTGGTTGAAGTGTCCATGCAAAGCAACCTCCAACAAGCAAGAGAGATTTAAAGGGATTTGAGCCAAAACTTGTCCTTTGTTGAGTGTAACTGCTGAACAGTGATTCGAGATCAAAGGGGCACCAAAATTAGCTTCAAGTCTTCAACATGAGTAAACCCCATCATATGCCTAGATTCCACCCAGCTTTCTAAATACCCTAGCTGACTCTCTTTTGTTAACCAGAACATTTTGCTTGGAAGTCATAAATTTCCAAGTTCACTCAAATATCATTGACAGCATCCATAGCTGCAGGATGTGTGAATGCCATGAGGTCTCATAAAAATTTCTTACCGTATTCACTATTGATGTCAACAATAATAATCCTAGGTTGTCCACAAATTATATTTCGTAAAAAAAGAACCACATAGTGATTCTACTTTTATTATGTAACTAATGTTAGTGTGTAAGTATTCTTATACAATTTCACTTTGTCACATTTGTATTCCACCAAACCCAGATTCTACTGACAAATCTTATTGCAGCACTAAGTCCCAGGCCTATGCAATCTAGCCCTCACTTTATTATAATTGCAATTGTAACTTAAGCTTCCACTATATCGAATACTAGGAACCTCTTCTTATTTATATATGCAGTAACCACCATTTCTTTATGGGTTTTGTTTTTTAAATCCAAGGGGAGTACTTATTTTTAGATTGCTTCAGACTCACAGAGGTAATTCAATTCTGTCCCCTTACCACCACTTTCCTTTTAGTTTACTTAGTCTGGTTTCAGAAACAAAATTTCAATAGCACCAGTATCCATGTCATTATCCATTATCATCCTCCACTAATTTACCTAAAGAAGCAACGTAATTATCAAGAGTGAACTTATTACCACATTGCGTAGGACTCATTTGATTCTTGAAACATCAAGTCCGTGGCAGCCAGAGCAGGGAACAAATCAGAGCAAGTTTGCACATTACTATCCTCCTGTAGTACAACTGTACTGCCCTTCTTAGCAGACACATGCTTTTCAAGGCAACTAAACAATTTACCTTGGGGAGGCTTAAGTTGTTACCTTTCTATGATGCCAATGTATCAAATACTTGTAGCACCATGGTGAAAACTGAAAAACGCAAGTTTGACCCTAACAACACCTAGAGGGGAATGAATAGATATTTAATGTGGAATTAAAAACAATTACGAATTAAAGAGCAACAAGTCACTTTTAATTCTTATCTAGATGGTTAATCATGCTGGTCAAGTTATCATATGTTGAATTACCGCAGTTTGCATATCATAAACATCAAACAACAAAGCAGTAAAGAACACAAGAATTGTTCACGAAGAAACCCATCTAGGAAAAATTCCGGTTGCTTTGCCAGTCAATCCATTATAAACGATACGACAGTCTACAAGACTAGACGACGACACAAACTATATAATCTCCTGACCGTAATTTTGACAGCTCTCCTGAATTTTGTACTCCCCTGCACCAATTCCAACTGCAACAACCAACGCTCTCCTAGAATTCACTATCTTGCAGCAGCCCCTAGCTTGGTAGAATCGCCTATCTCCCGTGGATCATGAAGAACAATCCGTTCTTCACAGACTGGAACTCCAGTTGTCTTCCTTGATCTTCAGCACCTTTGAGAGATATGTAGGAAGTATGGTTTTTGGTATTTGGATATTGAAACTAATGTTTTTCTGACTACCAAGAACGAATCTCAAAGAAACATGAAGGTTGAAAGCTTCTAGGATGAAAGAAAATTGAGAGTACAATGTTTGCTTATTATTCAACCTTAGAATTCTCGTTCTGTAGCTTTAGGATATTTATAGGTAGGGTAGGAAACAGATAGACCGAGAAAAAACCCTTTAAAACTCGAAATAAAAATTTCTCGTATAAAGTTGTCGCTCGAGTGAAGGTCCAGCGACAGGTTGTTGCTCGAGCAAAGGAGGGGCAATGGTCTAGCGATGATACTTTTGCTTTTGTAGATCGAGTCAACCCTTGGCGACAGTCCTGCGAAAGTTCGTGCCGTTTTCCTCTTTGTTCCAAACTCGAAACCCTAGACATATTTAACTAACTTTTAAGAAAATTTCACATTACTCCTTGAACTATTACACTCTATCAATTTAAATCATTTTGTTCACAGAATTGGCCAATTACAAAATCAACTAAAACCTAACAAACTTTCCATTTGGCATTCTGTGACAAAACACTAAACTATGTTAAGGCAGTAATAATGTAAACGTTACAAACTGAAAACAATGACACAACCTAAACTACAAACTGTCTTGAACGAACTTTGCAGTTCTTGTTTCCTGAAATAGACAACTCAAATACTTATGTAAAATGTGTGGAAAACAGGATCAAAGATAATCTTAGTTCAAACAGTTCAATTGTAAGTGTCACTTAAGCAATCGTAAGCAATTGTAACTCATATTCAGTCTTAAATCACAAGCTAAACCAAGACACAGTATCAATGCAACTCAATATACCAAACGAAACATTGATACTGTAAAAATATCAAAAACTTAATTTAGTGAAACGGAATTCAAATAGTTATGCATGTGCTCCCCCTTACTGCAAACTTTCAAAGTGTTTAAGCAGTAGGTAAATGTATCTATATCTCACCCCCAATGAAGCCTTTAGACATAAGACATAAGTGAAAAAATCAATGCAGTATATATCAAGTCAAATGTCAAAATGTATCCATATCTCACCCCAACAATTTAGACATAAATTGCAAATCACAAAATTTTTCTCCCCCCTTTTGTCACAAAATGACAAGGGACAAAGCGAAATCACATAATATCTCAATAATGTAGGTATAAATAATCACAAGTATATACAGTGAACAGTAAACTTTCCCACACTTCCAACTTAAAGCACCCATGGAGTAAATAATATAAGTGACTCATATGTGTTAAATGTCACTAATTCTCTAGCAGTAGGACTTCAAACCTTAAATTTGTGAGAAAGAACATGCTAAACATCATTGCTAATAAGTATATTCGTCTACTTATGAAAGTCAAACCGTATAGCACATTAGAACCTACATATGAAAGCTCATTTCACATGAACACCGTCTTTTCTCCCCCTGACTTATAGGACAAATATGTTACTTTTGTCACAATTTTCAAATTGGAATGCTCACATATTTTTATTCATCTTTAGTGCAGGCTTCTTTTCATTAAGTGACTAATATGACCCCTGTAACGAGTTTTAGATTGGTTAACTAAAGTCAAATAACCATATGCACCAGGTTATGAGAAACCCCCATAGACTTAATTACTCAAGTCACGTAGGCTTCGAAAAGAAGCATTAAGATATTGAGTCCCTTATATTTAATTTTTTCCCCGAAAGATATTGATTCATGCAGGGATAATATTGATGTTAGGTCTAATAAAAATGGTTAATTCATGTTCAAAGTCACCCTACTAACATGTGACTACCATCCCAAATCTTACACATACGGTACAGTCCCACTGTCAAGATCATAGTGTGTGCAGTGCAGATGATATATGAAGAAACCTACATTAAATACTCCATAAGTATCCTAAGCTAGTCATGAAAGTTATATTATAGCTCACGATACAAACTCATTCTTGATTACAACCAACAAAATCAAGTGTATTGTATATCATGCTGTAAAATAGTTTCCAAATCAAAATCCTTTTGTTCTTGTTTCCTTTTTTTTAAAATGTAAAATCATAACAACAAAAAAATTGTTTTATTTTTATTTTTATTTTAGATTCAAACATAAATGCACCGAGCATACAAAATAAAAGAAAAGTTACACAAACAAAATATAAAGAACATAGTGTAAAAATACATGAGAACAAATAAGTAAATAAACATGATGCATACATAAATCAATATCACATAATGATAAAGTACGAGCGTGCACCAGAAATACCTAATCAGATAGGTATGCAAATGCTCTTACTTTTAAGAGCATCGTGGTGTATTTCATAATTTTTCAGATCACATTTTTTCACCCAAACTTGCTTAGTAAAAGGAACATTCCCAGACAAGTGTGTCACCAAGTTGGTCAAATGACTCACTTGATTAGTAAGGAATCCAATCTGATCAACAAACTCCTGATTTCTGTTCCTATTAAAGCTCTTGATTCTTTGTCTATTCAGGAATTGATGACATCTAGGGCGTATTGTTCTAACTCACCGCAATGAAAACATGTAGGGATAAACCTAGGATCAATGTTACGTGGACGCTGATGTCTATTCCTAGGTCGATGAGTCCTATGCTGTCTGGTCGGCCTCTGTCTTACAAATGTCTTATCCTTAAGATTGAGGTTAGGCACCTGTTTAGGCTGGTCAGTGGTGGGGACAAACGTGGTTTTAGAAGTATTAGCACTATTTTCCTTAAAATCTAAACCCCATTTATTACCAGCAGGCTTGCACATTCCTAAAATGTTATCTAACTTTTCAGAACCACTAGAGATGGCAAATAGTTGAGACTTAGAGTATTATAGATAGCTCAAAAGGCTCTTAACCTAGATTTCTAAGGTTTATTTCTCAGTGGTCAACTGACTGACTCTCTTAGAGGACTTATCAAGCTCACTAGTAAGATTCCTAACCTGAGTATCTAAAGATTCATTCATGGATTTCATTTCACTCAGGATCGAGGTAGATTTCTTAATGTATGCTATTAACTTCTCATTTTCCAATTCAAGTTCCTTATTCTTAGCAGTCAAGGCTTTATTTTTGGTAAGAATCTTAAGACTCTCCTCATGCATCTTATCATAAGCCTCTTGGATATCTTCTTCACTCTTAGACTCTTCATTAGAATCCTCATCACTAACTAAATCCTCTTTTTCACTCCCCTGGTTAGATTCATTCATAATTCTAGCAGCAAAGGCAGTATATTTTCTACTTTCATCACGAGTGGACTTCTCACTCTGATTGTCCGAGTTAGACTCTTCATTAGTGAGAGTAGTATTCATAGCCTTATCCGAATTTCTCCTACTGCTAGAACACTCACTCCTAACATGACCAAAACCTCGACAATTTTATCATCTCACAGATCTATATTTTTTCCTAGATTTACTCGGGCCACCTTTGTATCTCTTTTGAGGGTTCTTTTTCTTCCTAAAAAATTTTCAAAATTTATTAGCTAGGTAAGCTAACTCCTCATCGTCCGATGAATTAGAATCAGTGGATCCTATTTGGGTGTTTCTCACAGATTTTAAGGCAAGAGATTTATCTGTAACAGATTTATCTATGGTTAACTTATACGTCTGGAGGAATCCAACTAACTTCTCTACCTTAATGGAGTCCATATCCTTACTCTTCTCAATAGAAGTGATTTTGGCCCTAAATCGCCTAGGTCCTTCATCTAAGAATTTTTCTAACAATCTTAGGCTTAGGGATTCTCTCTCCTAAGTTGAAACTAGAATTAACTATGTCATTTAAACTCCAATAGAAGGCATCAAACGTCTCATCTTCTCTCATTCTAATCTCTTCAAACCTAGTGGTCTACATCTGCAACTTAGAGTTTTTAACTGCCTGAGTTCCCTCATATGTGGTCTGTAGAATATCCCAAACTTCTTTAGTTACCTCACACATAGACACTATACTAAACTCTTCAGGGGACACTGCCATAAATAGGGCATGTAAAGCTTTGCTATTCCAGTTACACTCATCCAAGTTTGTCCTAATCCAATTCACAATGGGAGTGGGGGTCACTACATTTTCTACAGTAGTACTAGGAGAACTTCAACCATTCACCACACTCAACCAAATACGTTTATCTATATATTTCAAGAAGGCTCTCATCCTAACCCTCCAGTATGCATAATTACTGCCATCAAAATATGACAGGACGGACAATGAACTATTCATATAGATAAAAGGGTTAGGAATTAAAATAAAGCTCTTATACCAATTGAAAAATGCAAGTTTGACCCTAACAATACCTAAAAGGGGGTGAATAGGTATTTAATGCGGAATTAAAAACAATTACGAATTAAAAAGCAACAAATCACTTTTAATTCTTATTTGGATGGTTAATCATGCTGATCAAGTTATCCTATATTGAATTACCGCAGTTTGCATATCATAAACATTAAAGAATAAGGCAGTAAAGAATACAAGAATTGTTCACAGAAAAACCCAACTAAAAAAACTTCGGGCTCATTGCCAGGCAATCCACTATAAACGATACTTACAGTCTACCAGATTAGACGATGACACGAACTATGTGATCTTCTGACTTCAATTCTGATAGCTTTCCTGAATTTTGTGCTCCCCGGTACCAATTCCAACTACAACAACCAACGTTCTCTTGGAGCTCCCCTATCCTGCAGTAGCCCCTAGTTTGGTAGAATCACCTATCTCCCATGGATCAAGTAGAACAACCCATTCTTCACAGACTGGAACTCCAGTTGCTTTCCTTGATCTTCAGCACCTCTGACAGATATGTAGGAAGTATGGTTTTAGCATTTGGATATTGGAACTGATGTTTTTCTGACTACCAAGAAAAGAAAATTGACAGCACAATGTTTACTTATTATTCAACCTTACAATTCTCGTTCTGTAGCTTTAGAATATTTATAGATAGAGTAGAAAACAAATGAGTAAGGAAAAAAGCCTTTAAAATCCAAAATAAAAAATTTTCGTATAAAGATGTCGCTCGAGCGAAGGTCCAGCGACAGTTGAGCGTCAAGTTGTCGTCGAGCGAAGGAGGGGCGACGGTCTAGCGACGATGTTTCTACTTTTGTAGTTCGAGCCAACCTTTGGCGACAGTTCAGCAAAAATTTACAATATTTTCCTCCTTATTCCAAACTCGAAACCCTAGACCTATTTAACTAGCTTTTAAGAAAATTGCACATTACTCCTTGAACTATTACACTCTTATCAATTTAAGTCATTTTGTTAACAGAATTGGCCAATTACAAAATAAACTAAAACCTAACAAAAACAGCTAACACTCAATAGGGTTAAATGTATTGACCAAAAGCATATAAATGTTCCGGATTCAATCCAGGAAACCTAATCGACGTGGAACTCTTTTCAACTCTTCTTTAGCTACCCTTATGTCAAGTGTCCATGGCCTAAATAGGGAGTTTATCAGATATATGCTATGGAGATTGGTCCAATACCTTGAAGTCTACACTCTCATTCTCAAAATTAAACATAAAGACCTCAGTGTCCAAAAAGAATCCAGCTTACAAACTCTTTCCATCAGCGCTCTGCAAAAAAGTTAATATCCAGAATCTCCAATTGTCATGTATCCTGGCCAGTACGAGCTCAATACAAATAAATGGTCATAGCCTTCCATCTATCCTCCACATAACAGATAATTCCATAACCCCCCCGACCATCATGTACTCAACTGTCAACATATTATTATTTACAATGAATTTGACCAATGAGCACATGACCACTTCCTACCTATTTCAGGAATCTGGAAAACAAGATAATTTTATTTTATAAATTCAGTATTTGCATTCGATGTAAAAAATGCTCTTCTATAAAAATTTCCATCAAAAATTATTTTCATGTTGAGATCATCTCCATAGTATGAATCTAACACACAGGCTTCATTCAGGGAAGCATATCATCACAACTCAACCTACCTTGTTTCAAAAGGCATAGTTTCCTTAAATGCTGAAGTCAAAATAAGCATTCTAAATCTGAGGATATAGTACATGACTGTAAAATACATTCCCCACTACATGTCCATAGTAGAAGAAAATAAAATATATTTGGATTCTTTTTTCATTTCTTCAATATTGATTATTAATTTAATTGTTGAACAAAGATTTCCAATTTTTTCCAAGTTTCTAGGGTCAGTTTTTGATTAATCGACCACCACCAATCAATCACAAACCAAAACCAAGAACCAATCCCCAAAAATCAGTTACTTTCGAGTTGCCCACGAAGGGAAAGGTGTGGGATGTTGTTATAGCCTCAAGATCAACCACACAGGCTAAAGAAAAACAGAGACAACCAAGCACTGAAGACAAGGAAGCACGAAGCCAAGAAGACGGGCAAAAAGGGCACCCCTTTTTCATAAACACAAAGGGGCTAATAAACAATTCCACATACTCCATGAACAACAATAACGGGTAGCATATATAATACCGAGTGTGGGGTTTAGGTAAAGGCAATAGAGGCCCAATAGGTAGCATATAAGTGGGTTGTCAACTAAAAAAGCCATCCAAGGTAATGAGTTTGGCCATGAGTAACGCTAATTAAATTAGGTTACTTTAAATGGCTCAAATAGGTTGTTGGATTAGTTTGTTCGATTGTGGTATTGACATTTCACTTAACTCAACAACCGATGCCTGTGAAGTATAATCCTAAAAAACAATTTAATACCATTGCCTGGGATTTATTGGGTATCAAAATCCAACAAATCTTCACCTTGATGCCAAATAAATCTGTAAGCAACCAAAACACATAGACTTTGCCTCCTGTTTCGGACCCGAAACATATACCATACCTACTTCATGTACTCACCAGGGCTAAGATTAAGAACACTAAGTAGAAACAGATAATCACAGCAATTAATCAACAGCAAGTAAACATGCGATGTAGATATCATATAGGACAACACACATCTTTTCAAAAAGGTACATTCACAAAGAACAACAGATTAACACCAAGTTAATTAAGCAACACCAAGTTAATAAAGCATACAGTTATCACATATGCAACAAATGCATAAATGACCCATCGAAAAGATCTCACCACACTTATCTTATCCTATTCTGTCTTGCTCACACCTCGAGAACCCATATCTCACCTTATCGCCCATTGTGCTCACTAGACCAATCACTCAACCCATGTCTAATTAGTAGACCTTTGTAAATCCTAAGTACTTGGGATAATCCTCTATCACCACATCACTTCTCCCAACCTAAGTAGATAATGGGTCTCCATCTAGTAGAAGTGATAGAATTGTCTCTCTCACACTCCACCTGATCAGGGTCTTTTCACAAATAAAGAATTCCAACATTTGGTCACATCTCCATTCGTGATCCAAATGTCACACTCCGTATCCCCAGTACAAACTGCCAATGTACTTCTAGGCATCTATACTCTATCTCACCAATAGACATACATACATTGCTAATGCATAACCTACTATGCATGCAAACAATTACACCAAGTAATTAAATTAATCTCAAATTCATGAAAATGCACATATCAAATACTTTGAAATGCACATATAACCATGCAACAAAATTAAGGAATCACAAACATGCAGAAATGATTACACATGGATGCCATGCAATAATTAGGTTTACTCTCAATGGCCACATTCGCCCCGCCTCTCATCTTACCATTCTGCTTATCCTTTTTTTTTTTGAGATAGTCCCTAATAAAGTGTCCAGTCTTACCGCAACTGTAACACCGTCTACCACTAGACTTGTCCCATCCCTTGCCCTTCTTCTTACCACCCTCGTCACTCGAGTCACTGCTCGAATCACCATTGTCTTGAGCTCTATCCAAATTCATCTGCTTTCATGACTGTGGTATTTCAACATAGGAAAAATTGAATTGTTTGATTAATCATCTAGACATAATTAATAGTGACTTGTTGCTAATTAATTATTAAGTTTTAAATTATGCATAATCACATATTCACCCCCTCTAGGTGTAGCTTAGGTCAAATCTCATTATTTCAGTTTTTATAGAGACAACATTCACAGAGTTGATTTAAATGATGAACATGTGACAGTCTCTTTAGCATTTTCTTTTTCATCAAGAATTTTTCAATATATCAAACCCAAGCCTCAATTGCTATAGCGATGTTGTATCTTTGACATGCGCCTTTAAGTATTTAGCTTCTCTAATTTGCATGTTCAACAAGAACATTTGATTTTTTGTCATTGAAATTCTAACAATCAAGTTCTCACTTCAATTTGGAATTTTATTTTTTGATTTCTTATTTGGATGTCATGACCTAAATTCAAATAATTCTCTACATAGAAGGAAAATAATCTATATTGAAAATATATTGGTGATTTTTATTCTTGAATAATAATTTTACCTTTTCTCTTGACTTGAACTTTTGAACATCTCCAAAAGTTACATGGCCATTTTATTCACAAAAGTAGATTTACCTCGACAAATGTGGCTGCTAGCACTAGTGTCTAAGTACTAAGAATTATTGCCTCTTTCTTGCACCGGCACTCCCTCCAATAGGGGGGTATCGGGTGTCCATTATGGACACCCATTTCTTCTCCAACATCAACATAATTGAACTGCTCTTCAACATTATTACTTCATCTCTCCCTTGTAAAATGTTCATATTTGTTATAATTGTAGCATTCAACTTAAAATTTTTCATATCTTCTACCATTATTTCTTTTTCCAATCCAACCCCTCTGAGAATTTTGTGTACATGATCCTCTTGAATAATATGATTGTTGATAAATCCCTTTATTATTGGCCGAATCTTGAAATTTTCTATCTCTCCTTCCTCGACCTGTTCCACATTCTCCACCTTTTTAGTTCATATTGTTCTCCTCATTTTATCTTTCAGCGAAATAATTGTTCTTTCGATTCTTGCTTCTTTTTGAATAACCTTTCCTAGTGAGCTTGTAAGGTGCATATGCCTTCATCAATGATCTTTTTTTTTTTTTTTTTTTTTTTTTTT
>CAIGRO010009412.1:23015-34442 GCA_903798355.1 Fraxinus baroniana
TTTTTTTTTTTTTTTTTCAAATTCCTTTGCTCTTTGATTGCCACTATAATACAATCAAATCTTTTTGTGAAAATACAAAAAAACTGCAATCACTTGAAGATTATTAATTTTCTCACTATATCTTTTCGTGTCATTAACTACCACCAAAACATGTGAAGTGTAATATGACACTAAATTCAAACACCTTTTGAAAAAATTGTATTATCAAGTTCTAGATGAATCAAATTAAGAGCCTTTTGACTATTCCTCTTAGTTTCTTGTTGCAAGTCTCTTTAGACTTGAGATATGCTTCTTCACTTGAAGTTTGAAACATCTCTATACCAAGTCCCATATGTATTGACTTCCAATATATATGTGTTCATTCGAATGCACTTTGATACCCAACAAAATCTCGGCTAATGATGTTAAATAGTTTGGATTATATTTCATAGGTATCGACATATGAGTGAAATAACTATCAATACAATCAATTTATAGGTTCAACCCGAAAACAACTCTGGCCATTGGAAGCAACTTAATTAGTTAATATTGCTCAAGGCCATTATAACTCTTGGATGATCCTTTAATGTGCTGGCCCATTACTTTGTTTCTTGGTCCAATTGGTGATATAACCTAACCTATATATGTGCCCATTTTCTAGTGTTGGAACCATGTGTGCTTTGTGAATGAAAGAGAAAAATGGTGGTTCTTTTTGCCTCTGCTTTGTGCTCTCTACCTTGCCTTTCTCTCTGCCTTTGTGGCTCCTTTTGCAAAGACCACCATCTTGTTCTCTTATGTGTATATTAGAAGTGGAAACCAAAGAGTTATAATATTAGTTGTTGGGTTGGAGAAATTGGTTGCTTGTGTTTGATATTGGTAAGTTAAACTGAGCCCGAATTCCATCAAAATCGAAGGTCGATTCCGCTACAATATAGTTAATGTTAATGAGCCGAGGAAATGAAGATAGTTATTGTTTGCTATCTCGTCTTCTTATACTTTTATAACCTCGTTGTGATACTATTTTTGTTGAAAACTTGGAGGTAAACTATAGTGTTAAACTAGAGCAATTATTGTTATTTTAAATGAATTAAGGTCAGATTTTGTATATATTTTATTTGTTAGGTGCATCTCGATGAAAAACAATGGAATTGAAGAAAATGAGCAGAAAATTGGCTAAAGTGGACATAATCCAAAGTTTGGGGACTAAATCGCAAAGTTTGGCTTCACAAATTGTTTATCTAAACTAATATCTGTACTAAATTTTAATTGCATACTTTTTTTTCCAAATGACTCCTGCAATTCCCAAGTACATGAATCCATCAAAACATCTATCTAATTAATTCACTTGTACATGTAGCTATTAAATAAAATATATGTATTGCAAAATAATATCAAAAGATAAAAAAATTAAATAAATTTTATATATTCAACAAATGGTTGGTGGAGGATTAATGCATACCTAGTTATCACTACCTCTAATTTTTGTATCGATATGTATAAGGTAGAAAGATTATGTGTTGATTCAATGTCGATGGAAGTAGTGGGAGTGCCCGTTCTTGTCGATTCTAATCCTTTGTTCATAGATAAAGTTAACTCGAAACACACGATTTATCAAAACAACGCCATTTATTTCTGCCATATTCAAGAACATAGTATGTTAGTACTTAGTACATTGTTTACATAGGTTCAAAGCCACAGCTTTGTACAGTGGTAAACATACATAGAGTGTGACTAGCAGAGGGTGAAAGAAGTACACTAGAAAAGTACACTAGAAAAGGGGGTTTGCTACATGTACATGAGGATTTACACCCTGGTGTACGTAATGCCCTAGCGATATTTCATCATTGGCCAAACATCCTATGTACATGTAGAATAATTCGGTAAAAAATACGGTAAAAAATAGTAAATAAATAGGGGAACATTAAAAACACTTCTCTACCAGTCTAACTTACAAAAGTGGGCTTATCATGACTGAACCTAGGACAAACGGCCATCGGCCTTTATATATGTTAAGGGATTTATATCCCACATCGAATAAAGATGTAAACCCAGACCAATTAATAAAGATCTTGGGCTACTCCTCTTAACAGGGTTGACTTTTTAAAATGGAACCTCAAATCTTAACATGGTATCAAAGCCCATTATACTCCAACGAGCGATTCGATTCTGTTAAGACTCCAAAAGTGAGCACGTGGATTTCAAGATTGGTTTGCTCATACGAGCCACCATCTTGCGGGGGCGTGTTAAGGGATATATATCCCATATCGAATAAAGATGTAAACACAGACCAATTAATAAAGATTTTGGGTTACTCCTCTTAATAAGGTTGACTTTTCAAGATGGAACCCTAAATT
This sequence comes from Fraxinus baroniana, assembly GCA_903798355.1. NCBI lineage: Eukaryota > Viridiplantae > Streptophyta > Magnoliopsida > Lamiales > Oleaceae > Fraxinus > Fraxinus baroniana. The sequence goes on from CAIGRO010009412.1 coordinate 25,349, forward strand.
TTAACAATATAGCCCCCGTTTGACACCCATTAATTTCTATTTCTCATTCTCATTTTTCATTTCAACCACACATTTTCCTAATAAAATAATATCACACACAAATCAAAAAAAATTCATCACTTTTTCACCACATATTCTTACATCAATCACTATTTCAAAAATTATTTTCCACTCAAAATGGGTTTCAAACGGGGCTATAATGTTGTTTTGGGAATTCTCTTCCTCTTCTGGAATACACTGTACATTTACTACCGATTAGATTTCAATTGTTCCATAGGGTTCTGGTGTAATAGATACATCATGAGAAGGGCTGCAAGAGGGTGTTCATATTTTGTTGTTTTTGAGTATTGTGTCGTTTTCATCTGTCCACTGGTTCGTATTGTTGTAATTTCTCCTAGTGAATGTGGAGTTCCATTATGGAGATCAAACGTGATGTATAACTTAAGGTCGAACTAGGGTGAATTTGTCTTGTTGCTTTTGATCTGCATTTTTTCTTTTCTTCCAGTGAGTTCGCGGATATTGTCAAAACCCTACAATAATCAAGATGTTTAATATCTGGCTATTTATGTTTATTATTTTTTTTTTCATGTAAGAAGCAAATTTAACAATCTTCCTCTAATTCTCCAGTTTCCATCAATCGTAAGAAAAAAAAGGATAAATAAGGCCAACGAGATCGCAACATAGTAACACGAAATTCCCTTAATTCTCCATATTCGATGGATTAAAGAAAGAAAAGAGAATAAAAAAGCTTCAATAATCAAAGAAAGAGGCGCCATTTCCGAATAATTGATCTTCTGTTCTTGTTTTTCCATATGGAATGCAACAAAATATCCATTAAATTTGTTATATTAGAGACGCAGCCGAGAAAAAAAAGAAAAAAAAAAAAACGAACACACACACAACCCAAATTATGGTAGGAATAGCATATGATAGGATCGCACGTCCAACAAACAAAAGTTACTACGACTTCTTCTTCTTGCCAAAACCTCTTTATATATTGAAGTTTTCTGAATTTTCATTTCCTAAAACTGAATCAAAATAGAGAAAATATCAGTCAGACATGCTCTTTTTCATCCCAGTCTGGTCTGCCAAGTGTGAACTCTAAGCTTGGGTTTTTATAATCCGTATTAGACCCTTGATAGCTCTTCTGTATTGAAGAATCATATTCCTGCAATGGTTTTGAGGTTGTCACTCATATGATTACCAAGGGAAATAAAACATAGAGGAGTGCTTTCATATTTACTATAACTGCTTATCCCTCATGGGAAGTTTTCTTTAACTGCTTTTAGCCATGGTAAAACTCGATTTTTACTTAATTTTGTCCACTTATATTGACAATGAAAATAAAGTTGAAAAAGGAAGGAAAGACCTCAAATGAAACTAAGGAAAGAAGGGGAAAGAATATTAGATTTTTCATCCTTCACTGCCCCCAAGTTTGAAATTTTCGTTATGTTTCTTTCCTCCATTATCCTTGATCATGTGGACCTAGTGTCAACATATTTTCTATTGAACAATGAATTATATAATAGTTTTTGAAATAATCAAAGAAGATGTATGTATATATGTATATATACCTCGATCTGGCAACTGGAATTTTGTTGTGACGGAAAAAATGACGGTCTGAGACCATTTATGTCCCCAGCATTTGCTTGTAACCAACCCTCTCTATTGCTGAAAAACAACAATTACAGAAATTTGTTAGTTTATTTAGAGTTACTTTACAAGTTTACTTCGCGACATCCCAATGTGTCACTGTAGTACGTGCTGTGGAGGTGCTACAAACAACATATTTCTTAGGCTACAGTTCTCTAAAAAATGCTCTACTGCTCAGGCTAGTGTATTTTCCAAAGAAACTTGCTTTTATTAATTTGGACGGCATAAGCATTTGATATATAAGTATATGTACCTAAAAAATGGAATTTGAAATATTCCAATGGCTAATAAATCTATGTTTAAGGTCCAATGGGGTTATATGGATTTGAAAACAATTGGTTCCAATGAAGTGGAATTCAACAAAAAGACTGCTGGCTGTAATATATGGAATTATGAATTAATTTATATGGTAGAGAAAAATAATGTCAGCAGCACAGTTTTTTCGAAACACATTCTGTCATTATTTCATTAAGTCAATTCACCTCGAACATATGATGATATAAAACGAGTAACACAGTCAGTCCAGTAAAAACTCAGCGGAAAAAAGGGCGAAAGAAGCTAATATTGTAAGCCACCTGATTCTTATCTCTAAAAATATGTGAAACTTGCCACACTCACACCTTTACAAACAGTTCTAAAAATCATCTGAAAATAAAATTGCATTAGGAGAAATACTATCTGATAATTTAAGCCCTTGAATCACCGGTAATGAATCACATTCAGCAGTAATTAGGGCAATAAAATGAAGAAATGATCACTTGTAGAAATTTACAATAATTAGTGGAAAAGATTATTTTTGGCCATTGAACAGACTTACACTAAGGCCCTATTTGATTGCAACGAATTCCATGGAAAATGTCACATTAATGGAAAACGAATTCCACTTTAATCGTTTGATTGCAACGTGAAAATGGAAACCGGATTTCAAAGTACAACCACTTTAAGTTGTATTTTCTTTGTTTTCATGGAAAACAAATTTCTATGAGTCTGGTGGATTTTTATTTTCCAACCAATATGAAATTGAAATTCCTTTTCACCTTTGCTTATCAAATATACCCTAAAAAGGGCAAAAGACCATGAACCCGCCTCCATAATGTTGTGAAAAGCTTCTCTTAGGTTTTAACATGTACAACAACTTTAATATTTCAATAAATAATTCTTGATGCCTTACACATTGTTAATTTTGAAATACATTGTTTTTGTCTCAGCTAAGAAAATTAAGTATTGTGACTCAAAACAACAATGGAATTTACAAAGATTAAATATGTTCATTTACCTATATATAAGGGAACAATTCACAAAGAGAAACAAGTTAAATGTAAAAGCAATGTAGATGAAACTTGCACAATGTCATGCTAATTATATTCATAAATGCAAGTTGAATGGATTACAAGCCAAACTACAGATGGTTAAAACTGTAAAGTGTGTTAAATTCTTTCTTATCCATCTAATTCTCTAGAAGCACGATAGATGAAACATGCACATAGAAGGAAATAAAATTCTTCATATTCAGTATTTAATTACATTTTGATGGTTTACATTGTAAGAGTTCGATTGAATTGCGTGAGCTCCTTTAGAGTAGTAGAGATAGAGGTGGTCTTGACGAAAAGTTGATTGCTCAACTCACAACAAGACCTCTATAAATTGAAATCGAGGTCTCACAATAAGTATCATGAGGAGCAATCCGAATCGGTTCAGTCAAATCTCGACCAGGGACAAGTTAGCATTATCATTTATAGGCGGACGACCAAGTCAACTTGAGTGTATGAAACTGAACTGTAGAGACTTCTTTTATTTTAGCAGCATTTTCATCCAAACACCAAGCTGAATTCACGGGAAAGTATGTTTAAACTGCAGGATAGTCGTTTGGATACGAGAGGGTGAAGTGCTGGTCAAGTGCTTATCTGTTTTAGAATAGAAGAACTTGTGGACAAACATTGACTACTATACTGTCTCAAATTTGTGCATTCTATGCTGTACTGTCAACAAATGAATTATATATAACTATAGATCCTCGGAAAAATCTTCCGGTCTTCTTTCTGTGCAGTTTGAATTACAAGCAGACTAGAATTTGTGAAACTTAAATGTCTGAAAATGGAAACAGTACCTTAAAATATGAACGAGAAAAAGTAAAAGTAGAACAGCCCATAGAAGAAGGAAACAGTGTTGATGTTAGGGCCTTCTATTTTTCTCCATTTTACACAGTATAAGCCCACTGTTTTGTAGCAAAAGAGGAGTGATTTAGACAAAGGCAAATTCCACTTCACTGTCAAAGTTATCTTAATGCACGGAAGCTGGTTCCAAAACAGTGTCCTATATATGATTCTATCTATATCAATATACACAGAAACCGCATATATATAATAGTACTATTACAGTATTACTTTAAGAAAAGGAGAGCACTTAAGTCAAGGTACTGGTCCTTTTTCTTGGTCCTATATGCAAATATATCTCCTCGTGAATAGAATAAGAACCAGGGTTAGAGAATTATGTACTTTAGGAACAGGATTAAGAAATAATTCCAAGGAGAAAAGGAAAAGTGTAGCATTAAGTTGCTTTTCTATTCTTTTTTCTTTTCTTAATTTAGCCTTTGATTGTGTTTGAGATAACTTTTTTTAAGTACCACATCAATGCTACGTAAGCCAATGTCAGATGAAAATCTTCCAAAATCAAAGACTAATATAAAGAAAAGACGAAATGAAACAAAACAAAAGCAAAAGCTGCCACAAGAACCTTTTTATTCTTCAAAAATGGTGGACGTGAGTTTACATTTTCTATGTTTCAGGTACCATGCAAAAGGAAAAGGAAAAGGAAAAGGAAAGGAATTCAATATTCCACCATTATTTTAAAGCAGTACGTGGACATTTAACAGATACTTCCATAGAAATATGCATATAATATAAGTAAATATATATATATAAACACACGAAAGGAGGGAGGGAGAGAGAGATGCAGACCTTGAGGAGTTGCTCCATAATGTGCTCGCACTGGAAGGGTAATCAGATTCTTGTTGAAAAGATCCATTGGATGAGCCCCTTTGATCAATGAGTAGGCGCAATCTGGCCCGGTCACTGACACCAGCACTGCCTATTGTGGAGAGATCATCTTCACCGGAGCCATCCGAATGGCCTTCAAGAAAGAACACAAATTTCAAGAAAAATCCAATGCTTGCATTGCTTAGAAATTAAAAGGATTTTAATGCGCACATTTCTAACAAGGAAATGTGCTGTAAGACTTTTAAGAAAGTTAATCAAATCTGCTAAGCAACACGAATTACCTGAAGAAGCTGCAGGCTTGTCAGTGGTTTTAACAGTTCGATACATCTGCATTGGAAAGTATACATATAATTAAAGAAAATTAAAAATCCATTAAAGAAAAGTGAAAACACTCTCAGGTCTCTCTCTCTCTCTCTCTCTCAAATGAATGTAGTATTTGTTAAGATTAAAACTACTGGGCTTCTGAGTCATGTGTGGTTTGATCATTAATCACGAGGTTGATGTTTGATAAGGCAGTGATGAGCTGTATTATTGAAAAATGATGACTTGCTTTTGTCTGTTATCATTCTACAATTTCTGCACTGCAATTTTTCTCTCTTTTTTCCTCTTTCATTACTGCTCTGACTATCAGCCCCTCTCAAGATTTCTCCAATTCATTAATTCATTCATTCACTCACTGCACTCATCGGCTAATGTGCCGGAGAAATAGACGGGGACCTCTACAGACACCATTAACCCAGTGAGAGAAAGAGAGAGTAGAATATTACTGTAGATAGAAAAAATGTGAGTTTTCATTTTTCTGTACCTGTAAATGGCTTTTGACATGAGCTAGAGTGAGATCTTTGACATCCATGAGCTCAAGAACTGACTTGGGAGTAGCTCCTGAAAATGACAAATCAATGAACATAAAAAAGGATTAGAAAAGAACACAGAAAAATAGTAATAAAAGAAACAAAGGAAAAATCGAGAATAAATCAACAAAAATTAGGGTCTCTTTTATAAAATGAAAGTACCGCACCAAGAAGCTCAACTGCGTGAACAAAACGCGCATGAAGGGTGCTAGTCCATCGCATTCTGGGTGCCCTCATGCTTCGTTTTGTCGGGAGTTTGGGAAGAAATCTTGATCTCATCATTCCATGAGAAGCCTCAGAAGGCCCTACTCCATACTGTTGATTATGATGACGATGAAATTGGTAAGAGGAGGACATCCCATTAAACCTTGGCCCACCACCGGTGGGTATTCGGTAAGCCGAAGAGGAAGTGTTAGGCACCGAGTTCAAAATCGACATATGATCCAAACCACCACCAAAATAAGGTGAAGCTGAGTGCGAAACAGAAGGAGAACATAAAGACGTACAAGAAGAAGACGATGCTATAGAGGATGACCAAGAGGGACAAGTCAATTGATAGAAGCACATCTTTGGATCCTTCTCTCTGCTGACATGGTCCAGAGGCAAGAACGGGAATGGACGGTTGGGATAAACCGGAATACCTTTTATAGGCCTCAAACCATCGGATACATCCAGCACTGAAACGCCATGGTTTATGTGATTTATCTGGCTATTAGATTGGTAGATATGGTGATAAGGGTTTTGTGGTTGTTCTTCTTGACCTCTACCATAGAAATTTCGTCGAAACTGGCTTTCTCCATTGACAACAGTTGCAGGGTGAGCTAAGGACAGCTCAATGAAGGTATTACAACTCTTGGATGCGTTTTCTTCGCATCTTGTAGAACGATCGAATTTTGCTGCAACTTCACTAACGCCATTGCAGATTGCCGACGAGGAACTGTTGGGAGGACTAATGTGTAGAGAAAGATCAGGGACTTGATTTGAAGAGGGTTCTACAAAAATCCCTTCCAAGGGCATTTTCCTTGCTAGATTTTCTTGAAATCAAATACTTTTCTTTTTCTAGATAATTTAAACTCCAAAGTGACATGGAAAAAGGGAAATAGGAGACAGAAAAAGAAACTCCAAATTTGTTGTGGAAGATTTGTAATACAGATTAAAATTTGTTTTCAGATTGTAAAGTTTGGAACAACTTGGTGGGCTATAAAGGCTAAATTTGAGAAATCTAGGAGATATTGAGTGATATTGAGTAAAGGGAGAGTGCAATCTCTTTTATCTTCTCACCAAATCCAATCTGATATCAAGAAAAAGTAGTAAGAGAGAATAAACAGGGAGATAAAAAGGAAGTAAAGACAATTAATCCCGGATTTTTTCTTGATTCTGGGAAAATAGTTTGAGGGACTAAAGTCCCTCAAAGATTGTAAAGCTATGAAAAGACTACTACTCCATGTATGCTTCAAAAGCTAAAGAAGAAAACTCAAAGAGAGATGGAAGTAAAGAAAAGTGGACATATTCTAGAGAGAGATGAAATAATGGAACAAGAGAATTCCAGAAAGGCATGGAAAGAAGAAGGGGGAATTGGGTTTGCTGTTCTTCCTCGAGAGTATGTCTAAGAAAATGACACTAAAACAAGGTCTCTTCCTCTCGAGTCAAAGCACACACAAAGCAGCAAATAAATTAAAAAAAAAACATAAATCATTAATCAACACAAAAAACAAAAGTTGAAAAGGCATAAACAACATAAAAAAGATGTATTGCCACTTTTTGATTTCCTTCCCCGTAGACGACGGGTTAAAAAATCTTGAAGAGAAAGACCCTCTTCTATGATTCCTTTTCCCCCCACCCTCTCCGCTTCAGAAGAGGAGAGAGAAATTCTCATACTCATACCCACACGTACAAACATATTATTTTTATGATTTCAGTGTAAAAGGACATTAAAGAAATTCCCTTTTCATGCTAGGAAATGACAGGCCGCAGAATACAGTATAATCTAATCTCTTAAACTAAATTATATATATAAATCTTGTCCTATACTAGACCACAACATCAAATCTTGAAATTTTAAGGGTTTTGTTTCCAGAATTTTTCTAAGGTATTTTATGTAGTGTAGTATAGATAATAATCAAAGAAGCTAACAGAGTACAAAAAGACTCATTGATTTGATCTGTTTAGACATTCAAAAAAGGGTATCTGTTTGCTAGTGTATATTTGGTTTATCATGTGCGTAAAACAAAATAAACCCACATTACCTTCTAATTCCTTGTCATACTCCCAAATGTTCCCTCTTCTAATCTTTCAATACCTTTGTCTGGCATCTTGGGTTTTATTATGTCTTCCTCCACATGAAACCCTTCATTGACTCAACCCCACGCCACCCACCCAACTCCCAAAAAGATGCTATGTTTTTTTTTTTTTTTTTTTCCCCCCTCAAAACCTAGGCTGAATCAACGGGTAAAAATATATATTTAATATTGGGAAGTAACTTCTCTAGCACTTTTAATACTATTTCACCAGAGAGAGGTGCAAACATCTTTGTATCATTGAATTTTGAGCCTTGCTACACTTACGGAATATTATTCATAAGATTCATATAGGTGGGCTAGTTGGCAAAATTTGGTTAAAAAAATAAACCACACAGATGTTGAAACAAAACCTGTACAGTTAGCATTTTCTTGAATTTTTAATGGAGGAATTCACTGTGTGCCACAGTCGATGTTACACTAAATGATACAAGTCCACAGACGTTGTTTAGTTGGTACATTAAATGCTAAATTTATATGGGTTTGGTTTATGTTGTTTGCTGCTCCACTTTATGAAAACATTTTCAGTAAAAAAATAATTTAATTTCTTATATCAAAGAAAATTATGCACACTGCACTAATTAGCATTGTTTTGAACGACGAGATATGCCGTTTGACAAAAAAAACTTCGTCCTTCTATTTATCTTTGGTAAATCGAAGCTGGAAAAAAAGAAATTATCATTCCCAATTTCATCGCAAGAGATTTAGTGACAAAATAAAATATATATTGTTGTAATGTGATCCAAATTCTAGTAGGTATTGGAGCTTTGGTTAAAGTAGTCTTGAAAAGATCAAATTATGGACCAGGGAGAAAATTAAATTGTGACAGTTTCGCTAACAGGCCACTAGTTGTGGTTCTTGAGCTGCGCTGTAACAAATTCAATCAAAACTTGGTGTCTGCTAGGAGCTCGAGTGGCGGAGCTATCGTTCGCCTAGAGCTCGAGCGACGTGTACGTAAGGCCAAGGCTCGTTTCGCATATTAACGCTTTTTTTGGACTACTATTCATCTGCAACTCGAAGTTTAGAGTTTATATATGTTTTTCATGATATGTATTGAGGTCATAACATTCATACAATATTTTGAGGGTTTTAAATCTTAATTGAGAGTATTGAGATCTTGATTTGTAAAAAAATCATTATTGATTATAGTGAAATTCTCCTCATCTGCTCGTAGTTTTTTCTCATCTTGGGGTTTCACGTAAAATCTTGGTGTTTTTGCTTGCATTGTATTATTTGGTCTTCATAACATTCGAGCTTATGCAAGATCATATACGGAATATCCTTTTTTTTTTTTTTT
>CAIGRO010009432.1:0-12433 GCA_903798355.1 Fraxinus baroniana
TTGGACTGCATTAAAATGGTTGTTGAGATATTTGAAAGGTTCTTCACATGTAGGATTGTGTTTTTCTGCCTGTAATGATGGTGTAGTACTTAAAGGTTCTGTTGATTCTAACTTTGCTGGAAATATCGATAATAGAAAATCTACTACTGCCTATATGTTTACTTTGTGTGGAACTTGTATAAGTTGAAAGTCTCAATTACAACCTGTTGTTTCTTTGTCTACCACTGAGGCAGAATATGTGGTTGCAATTGAGGCCATAAAGGAAGCCTTGTGGCTGAAAGGTTTATTGACTGAAATTAATGAATTGTCTAATTCTGTTACATTATATTCTGATAGTCAAAGTGCTATATAGTTATGCAAAAACCCAATTTTTCATGAAAGAACTAAAAAAACATATTGATGTTAAGTTGCATTTTATAATAGATATGATTGCTAAAGATACTTTGTTACTTGAGAAAATTGCTACCCAATTTAATCCAGCTAATATGGGAACTAAGGTATTACCTCTTTCAAAGTTTAAATCTTTTTTGTAACTGTTGAAAATTGATACTGGGTAATTTGTTTAGTGCAGGAACCAATTCAGGTCTTGATGTTTGGGAGGGTGATCCAAGGAAGCTGTTCTATCTAAGAATAGGATAGTATTAAGCTACTGAATTGACCACTGGCATCAAGGTGGAGATTATGAGGCTGTGATGCCATAGTCCAGCCCACATTAGGCAATGATGATTGGCCTTTGGCCCATTCCACTATTACTTAACTCAACTGAAGTCAGCCCAGTGAAACGAGGCCCAATACCCAGTCCAAATCAAGTTAAAAGCTTTAGCTGCTCTGAGCCATTGGATGAGATCTACTCCATTTCGAGGTCTTGATATTTCTGAGGGATTCCAAGGGTTTCGTGATCCATTCTATTCTTTTGGGTTTTCCTTTCGTTCTTCTAGAGACTTTTCTGTGATTTCTCTCCTTCATCTTCTTCTGTGTGAAGTTGATCCTTGAATCTATTTATTGAGTCGTTTTCTTCATGAAACGAATGTGGTTGTTAGGCCTCTTAGTTGGTAGATCGAATCCTTCATTCTCATTGAAGTAGCTTGGTGATTACTTGTTAAACTGTGGTGGTTTCTGCGTAGATCTGGGTTTGACGGTGTTGATGAGTCTTGGATTGATGTTCTGAGCCTATTGTCTATGATACCTTCAGTGTGCAGTGGTTGATTCGATATATAGAGTGCTATTGGGTTTTTAGTACTTATGTAGTTATTCGATTTCTTAGATCTGTAACGTTGAACTATTCTGTATTGTATAACAAAAGGCTTTGCAGAAAAGGACTCCACTAAAGCATGGTATGGCTACAAACAAAAATTGCTTAATATGAAGACATTTGCTTCCCGTGTTTCTCTTATAGTCTGCATGTTAAGAGAGACAAATTGGACAAGAAAGTAGGACTTGGGACTTTTGGAGGCTATATCTTATTTTCAAAAGCCTATAGGGTCTACTTACCACAAAGCAACGAAGTAATTGTCAGCAGGGATGTCCAATTCCTTGAGTTAGACAGGTGGTGTTGGGAAAATGACGAGAAGCTCGAGTTCTAGAGGGAATGATGATACTGATGAAGATCCTGTTAGAGGAACCAGGTTACTCTCTAACATTTATCAGAGGTGTAATTTTGCTGTAATGGAGCCTGCATGATATGAAGAAGTTGCAACTGATTAGAAACGGATAAATGCAATGAAGGAGGAGCTCAAGATGATTGAAAAGAACCAGACATGGGAGTTGGTGGACAGAACTAAACATAAGAAAGCTATAGGAATTAAGTCGGTTTACAGAACCAAGCTCAACCCTAATTGTTCTGTGAACAAGTACAAGGTAAGACTTGTTATCAAGGGATATGCACAAATGTTTGTAGCAGATTTAACTGAAACCTTTGCCCTAGTTGCTAGGTTGGATACCATAAGGATGTTGCGGGCTCTTGTTGCACAAAAGGGCTAGGTTATACACTAAATGAATGTCAAGTCAACATTTTTGAGTGGATACTTGGAGTAAGAAATTCTCATGGAGCAACTTAAAGGATTTTCTGTTCAAGGACAGGAAAAGAAGGTATATCAACTGAAAAAAAAAACACTATGTGTAGTTTAAAATAGGCACCAAGGTCCTGGTAGAGCAGAATTGATACACATTTGATAGACTTAGGCTTTGAAAAGAGTCTGTGAATTTACTTTATATATCAGATGGTTGATGAAACACTTGTGGTGTCCTTATATGTTGATGATTTACTTGTCTTAGGAAGCAATGAGAAGTGCATTGACAGGTTTAAAGAAGGAATGAAAGATGCTTTTGAAATGAGTGATCTTGGCAAAATGGCATTCTTCCTTGGTATGCAAGTGCAGCAAAATCAAAGTGAAATAATTGTAAGTTAGAAAAAATATGCAATGAAGATTCTCAAAAAATTCAAAATGGAGGAATGCAAGTCAACAACAACTCCAATAAATCAAAAAGAGAAGTTTATAAAAGAAAATGGAGTTAAAAAAGTTGATGAAGGGTTATACAGAAGCTTAATAAGCTGCCTAATGTACTTAACTGCTAATAGGCCAAACATTATGCATGTAGTAAGTCTGCTGTCAAGATACATGCATTGTGCAAGTGAAATTCACTTTCAGACAGCAAAAAGAATCCTCAGATATGTCAAGGGCACTGTTGACTATGGAATAAGATTTCAACAAGTTTAAAATTTCAATCTTCATGGCTATTCTGAGAGTCATTGGGCCAGATGTGCTCATGATACGAGAAGCACTTCGAGTTGCTGCTTTAGCTTTGGTTTTGGAATTTTTCATGGTGTTCAAAGAAACAAGAAGTCATAGCTTAATCCAAAACAGAAACAAAAGATGTAGTTGTTGCCTATGTTAATCAAGTCCTTTGGATCAGGAAACGCACGACAGATTTGCATATAGGACAAAAAGAAAGCACACACATATTCAGTGGCGAATTCACGAATCCAGGTGACTACGGTTGGATCCATGTGGGCACAAGCAGCCACTGGATTGGCACCCAATATAAGGAAAAAAAAATCCCGACGAAACCAGTACAAGTGGCCGTAAGGGCTCGTCGGGTGCTAGCTCCGCCCCCGTAGATATTTGTGGACAACCAAGCTGCAATTTCAATTGCTAATAATCTAGTGTTCCATGGCAAGATAAATTTTTATCTTCTAAGAGAGGAACAAAAGGAAGGAGAAGTGCAGTTAATCTACTGCAAAACAGAAAATCAAAGTGATGACATTCTAACAAAGGCACTTCCTAAAGTTAGATGCGAATTCTTGAAGAAAAAACTTGAGAGCATGTAGCTCCAAAGTCACGGAGGAGTGTTGACTGGATAACTAATGAAGTTGCTAACAGAAAATTAGTTTTTTCTTTTTGCTATTCTTTAGGCAATAAAGAAGCCAATGACCGTTAGGATTATGATCATTTTATCATGCTATTTTGATATACTCAATCTGAAGCAGATTTTTCTGCATTTCAGTTTTCTTTATGCAATCACCAAAATTTCTTCTTCGCTTTCCGGCCGGCGGCCACCTTCTTTATTTTTTTTCATTTAACTCTTCAACTTTTGGACTTCCACACCGAACATATCGTAACTGAAGAATAAAGTATATGTGACACTTCAGTTTTACACTAGTTGTTAATATGGTGTGACTCTCCTCCGTTTACACACGTAACTAAAACCTCTTTTATACGAGCGTATGGCCTGTAAAGAACGATAGGTAGACCCGAATCTCTAGAAATGTCATCAGAGATGGAGTATTTTTGCAAAAAGAAAAACATTCTGATTATTAAAGGTAAAGGAGTGTAATCTTGGTTATAATGGTCCCCAAATCACATGTAGCTTAAAAATGCATTATTTAGATAAGCCATACATTAATATTAATCATAAAGCACTAATTGGGGATAAGATTTTCATAGAACCCCACTAAAATCCTCATAAACTCTCAAATGATTAGACCTGCATGAGTCTCTTTCCATCCACAAAAATGTGACACATGATTTCATTCCAAAACTCCTTTCCCCTTTCACACATCAACCTTCTTAAGATCAGTAAAAACCCATTAAATTTCTGGGGATTTTTTTTTTTTTTTTTTTTATTCAGAAACTGAATAAAGAGAAGATGGTCGAAGAAGAAAAATCTGGGTCTTTTTTTTCTTGCCGAAATTCTATCCATAAATAATGGAATGATAGCAGTTAGTTAAAGAAAAGAAGTCTTACAAATGAAGCATTCTCTTTCTTATCATTCACGAGATAGTTCGTGCAAGGAACTTGTTTTTTATCATTGATATGGGCGAACAAAGTTGACTATACAAGGTTTATTTGTTTGTTTGTTTTGATCTGTCATTTTAGATAAGGTGGTGAAAACTAAAAAGTAATAATCCTGATTTAGTACGCATGCTGGTGACAACTTCATTCCAATCCGCCTTTTTTTTTCTTCAACTACTTTTTTACTTTGAATTCTCTCAGCAGCACAAGGTGGACCAAAATGGCTGAAAACGTAAAGTTGGTAAAGTCACAGTTTTTTCATTCATTCCAGACTTTTTTTTTTAACTGTTTTATTGATGTTCCTAATTCTTAAGTTCTCTCTCTTTCTATTTCATTCACGTATTATATTTTCCATATTTCAGATGGAAATGGCTTATCAGAATCTGAGCGCAAATTTTGAAGGTGAAGAAAAGGGAGATGGTGATCAGAAAATTTCTGTGTCTGATCATCAAGTAAATGGAGGGACTAAATCTGATAGCTTTGTGATGGATATGCAACGTTTTTCTCATCATCTCAAAGAGAAAGATGTTGATATTGCAAATTCAAGAATTTCAGTAAGTTTATCTAGTAATTTCTTAGCATTTTAATCTCAAAAACTGTTTTTTTTTTTTTGGATTTGTGATTATACCATATCTTTTGTTATCCAGATTCCAGTATCTTTTAACAAGACAAGACGTTTTGGTATCAAACTCTTGGCTTTTTCAGCCTTGAATTCTTGCCTTTTAATAGCTCCTCTTCTTGTTTAAACTTTACAAAATATAAGACATCACCATGCTTTAAGGGTAATTTTCTTTGCACGAGTTACAAATTGTAATACTTACACTTGATCATAAATAAATATTTGCAGAGGAACCTTTCCAGGAAAGGATCGCTCGGAGGCGACGAGAAGAAAATCAACCCTATTACACGCAACGAGAAAGACACTAGTAGGGTTAATGCAACCTCACCAAGAGGTAGCTATTTGCTTTTCTTCATGTCCATTTCCAAAGAAGAAACAATCAAAAAGTCATGTGTCCAAGTTCACATCCATTATATATACTGTCTCGTATAATAAAATTCTGTACTAGTGCAATTGTTTGGTACGATAGATTCTAAAGAAAGCTAATGAAAATCTGTTTGTGTTAACCCTGTAATCAATTTCAACCATCTTGTATTCATGTGCTATGACTCATCTAATTATCAAAGGCTATTAATTCTTTGAAAAGTATAAGGTTATTAATTTGTATACTATGGTATCGCAGATGCCACGTGTCAGTAATTGCGGCTGTAGGTGCCTTTTTTTTAAAATATATGGCACATGCAAGCATCATAATGCAACTTTAAATTTTACTGGATTTAAAAATTGTTTCCATGTCAACTCTACTGTACACAAACTTTATGGCACCAAAATTTTCTGGCATTTTTTCTTGAATTAGTCTTAATATACATAATATTTTACCAAATGGTTTATATAATGGTCAAGTGGCGGCACTTTATTGGGGGCGGCCCTCTATTGGGGGGCACCAGTGGGCCCAGGCGTCCCCCCAATAGGGAGCTGCCACTTGACCATTATGTAATCCATTTGGTAAAACATTATGTTATTCTAGCATGATCCTTTTTTCTTTCCTTTGGGTGCTAAATCAACAGGACAAAAAATATGCCAAGATGAATTTGAACTTCTTGTCAGGACACCCTTTGTGTTCTATTCACATATCGCACGCAGTGCTGCACATGCATTTACATTTAAGGGAAGCTAGAGTAAGAGCAAAACTAATGCTTATGTTTATTCTGAGTTTTTTCCTGGTCTTAAAACTGCAGCTGCTTTACACAGGACTATCACACCTGAAAAGCCAGCAGTAGTGATAGTAGGATCCACGGATCACTCGATCAACCCCCGAATCCATCATCAGATCACAATTTTGAATGGAAGCATGAGCAACAGCGCTACAGAAAGCCAATTTGGAGGCAAGAGACTCAGCTTCAGGCGTTCTTCTCCCTCCTGGACAATTGATCCCAGGAGGATACTTTTCATCTTTGCAACCCTGTAAGTTCATTCCTTGGTTACTAGCCAGACTTGCCAAGATGAAAACACTTCCCGCAATTCTACAATTTCAATGATTTAATTAATCAAACGTCCTCCGATTGAGGAATTCAAATGGATATTATGAACAATTTTTTAAAGCAGATGATTCGATATATCTGCTAATACATGAATAGTATTATTAATGTTGAACAGTAGAAAGAACCTTTAGCCCTTGTTTGAGCCCCATGTTGAGTTAAAAATTATTTTGGAATAGTGATTTTTTGGAAAATGTGTGGTTAGAAAATAAGAAAAAAATTCGATTTATTTATAAAATTATTTTATTGAAAAATGCAAGAATTTAAGCTCATTGATTGAGTAAATCTTATCTTCTGTGGCAGGTCAAGCCTGGGAACTATACTACTAATCTATTTCACTTTGTCCATGGGAAAGCTCAATGGGGATGGTAATGCTCTCGATTGATTAACATTCATTACATGGTCCACCAACATTTATGATGAGGGATACAATGATTATGGTTGAAATAAGTCTCTAATTATGAATTGTTGGCTGCATCTGGTGAGAACAATCTGACACGAAAGAAAGAAAAGGTGAAAATTGGTATAAAAGGATAAGAGGCTGACCTTCCATTCTCGTGGCTTTAAATTCCGCAGATTTCACTTTTTCCAAGCTTAGTTCTCTTCGCAGCATAATATTTGATGACAACAGATGGAAGCACTAAGACTGAGAATCATCATATTGTGCAAGAGACAAGCACTGGATCTATATACCTTTCATGTTGATCTTGTCTGTCTCCACGCAAATTTAAACGAAATGATACAATTCTCTGCATGACAATTTGACGGCAAACAGAAATAGGAGAGACAAGTAATTTGAATCAATTAATAAATTGCAGAAAGAAAATGCATTTATATGCTAAAGGTTTGCATAAATTTGCAGTAAGGATTCAAAAACACTAAATATATGGTAACAAATACAGAAAGCATCAAATTAAACTATCAAATTTCTCACTATAGTTAATCACATTACTAAATATACACAATCTCATTGAGTCCAATGCTTTGACATCTATATTCAACCTTACTTGTATGTGAAAAAGATGGCTAAAATCTGGTATAAACATAATTATTTACATGCACATTTAAGATAACATGATGGGAAGTAACATATTACTTCTCAAGATCAAAAGCTATGCTTCGGTATCACTAGAATCACCTGACTACACGATAATTTTCAACATAGATATGCTCCCCTAACTATTAACATTTTATGCTCCATAATCCTTGTATACAAAATAGATTCTCTCTCTGTTCAGCTCAAGATCCAATTAAAACAGGTTTCAGGACCCCAATCTCCATTTCTCTAGTAGCGTTTGGAAATTCTGGGCATTGAGCATCTGTTCTTTCTGTCATGGTATAGCCTTAGTACAACTGCTGCTGTTTCTTCTATTGCTTTCCCTGTAACTTCTGCAACCAAAACAAGCAACTTTCAAATTATAATCAAAATACCGTCACTGCAACAAACTCCCGTTACTTGTTAGGCCTGATGAGGGTTCCATGCAGCATATGCTGGGATCAATATTTTATTTTTCTAGTTCTTGTGGGATTAAAGAAGAAAATAGCAATCTAGACAGAAATTAAAAACTTCAGGGATGAGTTGTACAGAATTTGTACGAACTCACCAATCACTGGCCAGATGGGATTTTGTTGAAAAATTTTACTGGCGAATTCCAGCTCTTCCTTCACATAGTCCATTTCAGAATAGTTGCTCCTTATTTCGTCATCAAAGCCCAAGCTCTTTGCTCTTGCCCTTCTGATTGTTTGCAGGACAACAGGGTTAATAGTTAAAGCAAAGACCTTCTCCGGGTCAACCTCAAATAAACTCCTTGGCAACCCTACATTATTTACAATCGGAACATTTGCCACTTTGTATCCTTTCTGTGATAGATAAATAGACAGTGGTGTCTTCCCAGTACGAGATACGCCAGCAAGAACAACATCGGCCTTATGCAGGTTTTCAGGCAACGCTCCATCATCTTGTTTTATTGTAAACTCAATTGCTTCAATCCTTCGGAAGTACTCCTCATCAAGGGAGTCCTTCCTGCCCGGAGCCCAACGGGGAAGACCAGAAGGCGAAACACCAAGATGGGAAGCAATTGCCTCTGTTATCGGGCCAAGTATATCAGTAGATGTTACACCCCAAAGCTCACATGCTTGTCTAGCTGTTTCGGCTATTGATGGATCAGCTAAAGTATACGCAACCATTGCTCCTTCCTTGGCTGCTTGCTTGATAATCTCCATCAAGCGCTCAACATCATCGATCTTAGAAATCACAAATATAGAATATAAACGCAAATAAGTCAAGCTATCCATCAAAATCCATGTGCACTGTATAAATACAAAGTTGCAGAACAAGACATTAACATGATAATCATGTCTTGTCAAACAATTTAATTGATTGTCAGTGGATTAGCATTTACACCCAAATACAGAGATTATAAACTCGCATAGTAAATTTGAAACGAGAAGAATACGTCCTAGTTCAGAAAACATAGAAACAGGTTAAGATTGCATGGAAACTACGTAACAGATGGGTCTTCCAAAGCAAAGTAATGATCTATTTTTCTATTTGACTGATGGGACCAATAAACAACTAATTATATCTAACAAATTATCATAAAGAAAAATAAATTTGGCAGTTGGTACCTAATCAGAAGCCTACTTCATTAATAGACTTGAATCAATGAATATATTTAGAGACAAAATCATTAGAAAATATAGTGAAGCCACCTAAATAAATTATCGCTGTACAGTCACTACATAAGACATAAAAGATTGGTACTGGAAAATAATAAACATTCTAGGCACCAAATCTACCAATTAGAGATAAACAGAAAAACCATCACATTATCAAGGTCGCCATACTCCCACTCTACCAACTTCATCAATTACTGCTCCTCTTACAGATCTGCTACAACCAGAAACCTAAACTCCTTTCCTCTACCGATTATGTGCTACGGGGTCACCGAGCATACATGTTGATAGTTTATCAAATTACGTGTATATTTAACGAGCACTATACAACCAAGGTTAGGCATTTTATCATAGTACACCTGACATGATAAAGATTGAAATCCAAGGTACTCGAGATAATAGAAACGGACTCCCCCATTTCCTTTACCTCAATATTAAACACTTCCAACAGTTAGGTGACATGAAAGCAGTGGATTCTATCAATAAACCTTTCACCATATGCAAATGATTTATATCATAGAAGTCGGAAAAAAATGTATAATCATACTTGAATTCATATTCACTCCGAGCATGATATCAAGGTGAAAACTATACAAACAATGGAATAAATTAGTATACTTAACAAACGGCCAAGAAAAGGATAAAAGAGAATGAAACTTACTCCGGAGAACAGGTGAGTATTAACAGGGCAAACCCGATCGACCAAACAATAATCGAACTGCCCTAGAGCCGCATGAACGGAGTGCTCGGCCGTCCACCCTGTCCCATCAGAAACCATATATATCGACTTCCCCGTCGTCAGGTCTTTTAAATCATCTCCATTACTCCCGGACTCTTTAGAAGGAGATAGAAGATGCAATTCACTTCCATCATAACCATTATTACCAACAGGAGATCTATTAGAACTAGTCATTTCCACACTGGGATTCTGAATTAGACGGTCTAGTTTGCGGCCCGACCGTATGGCGCGAGCTCTGGACCAGCGGTTTAGCTGAGGACTGGGTTTGAATCTTCGAGACAGCGGTTCGGGAGGAGATGAAGGTTCGGAGGCGGATGGAGATGAAGGTTTGGACTTGGATTCGGGAAGGGAGGCAGTGGTCGGCGAAGGGATTGGACGGAGGTTCGACAGAGTTAAGGCGGTGGAAGAAACCATCTGTTCTTTTCTTTCTTTACGAATTTTCTTGGCTTTTTTCTTTTCTTTAAAAATTATTTGTATAATTGGATGATAATTGATTTTTATATTTTTGTTAGGATATGAATGAAAAGAGTGACGGATTAATTCCCAACAATTACGCCCGAGCTCCATTTTTTCCATCAATATGAATTTTTGAAAAATGATTAGACTTCATTTCAATCACATATTTTTTAATAAAATAATATTATACTTAAATTTAAATTTCTTCTTATTTTCCAACTACATATTTTTCATCATAACACTATTATAAAATACTTTTTTTCTAAAAAGAACAAAGAAAAAATGGAGCTCAAACAATTCGTACCTAGTACATACACAGTGGCATTGAGCCATTGACTATAGCTAAACGAAATGATGCTAATTGAATTAGAATGCGATTAAACTAGTTAGTTCCATTTTATTAGAATTTGTGTTTCTAGATATTTAGAATCAATAACTAATTAAAGTAGACTTAGGTTGGTATCTTAGATTACTAACTACAGTTTCAGATGTCGAATTAAATTTAGACAACTATATTTTTCAAAATGTAAGTTACTTATTGAGATGACTTCCGTTTCACAATTGCAACGGAATAGTTAACGTGACAAATGGATTGCACCTGATGCTCAATCATGAAAAAATATGTTTTTTATTGCTCATTATATTTTGACAGACGTCTTTGATTGCTCACAATGACAAATTGAGATATATTTTATTGTGGGGTCGAAAATTAAAATACAATTTAAAAAAAAAACATAACAGTAATAAAAATGAGTCAATACAATATCACAATTGTAGCATATGCATTTCAATACTTTGAAAATGTACTATAATTAAATCATTATCAATATTGTCAAATATATCGTTCTCAATATATGTCACCAAATTATAACTTAACCATTGATTTATCATCGATTACGAAATTGATTTTTGACAATTCTCATAGTAGAAAATACTTTGTCTACCGTAAAAGTAGCAACCAGAAGAATTGTCAATGTTACAAACATGTAAATTAATGAGTACACCTCATTTTTTCATCACAACCAACTTTTGAAGTTTGTTACGGTTTGATTTGGAATCAAATATCATGGTTTTTCAAGTTTGATTGAATTAAGGAATTCGAGATAAAGTAAAATACTATGGAGACGAAAAAGAAACATAAAAAAGGAGATTTTCAGGAAGTCCGGCGTTGTAACAAAAAAAAATGGAGATTTTCAGCAAGCCTGGCGCTACGGGACACCGCGGCTCCGCGTCCCCAAAGTGGGCAGAATGCTCGGCGCTGCGACGCTGGCCGGGCACGAAATCGTGTTTTTCGCAGTTTTCTTGTTCTATCCGAATTTCGGGACTTCTACGTCATTTTGGACTCCACAACTTCGAGATTTGGCTTCTATAAATACTCCACAAAGTATAGACACAAAAATAAGAGAATGAAAGAAAAGACTCAAGAGAGATTATAAAAAGTAGATCTTTGTGTATACATTACAAATAAAAAAAGAATTGTTTAGATTAGATTGAGAGGATCAAATCTTATAAGACAATTGGTTGTTCCTTGGTATAACNAATAGGTATACACACAAATGTGGGAAATGAAAGATTATAACAATGAGATCTTTGTGTATACATTAGAAACAAGAGATAATTGATCAGATTAGATTGAGAGGATCAAATCTTGTAAGACAATTGGTTGTTCCTTGGTATAACGAATTCTCATTTTCCACAATTTATTTCATTGTTGTGTGATCCATTAAATCTCATATTATATATAATTTTCTTCTTTAATTATTTGACCGGTTTCTCAATAAGTGATATCAAAACATTCTTGATATCGGGGTTGATTCAGAACAAGTGGTATCAGAACCAAGGAATATTTTTTTTTTTGCGATTTTTTAGGAGGTCTAAATTAATTATTAAAACAAGGTTGAAACAAGGTCGATTGTTCATGGATGAAAATTTTGAAATTTAAAATTTCGCTTTTAGAACGCAACAATAGATTTTCATTGTGTCAAATCAAGATGCGAGCGGTTCTTGCTCAATTGGATCTTAATGATACTTTGTTGGAGATTGTAGTATGTTTGCAACAATGCCAGTGGAGAAGAAACAACGTAAATATCAAAAAGCCCTATCTCAAATATATCTTTATACTTCTAATGAAATTTTTCAGGACGTGGCAAAGGAGAAAAGTGCCGCTGCATTG
>CAIGRO010009476.1:0-12621 GCA_903798355.1 Fraxinus baroniana
GTACCAAACGGGGCCTTAATATTATTTATGACAAAATGACCACGTGTCGACTAAATAGACAATCCTACCATTCATGCATATAAGAACGTTCTACTAAAGTTTTTTTTAAAAAATATGTTTGAATGTGCTTAAAAGCATCTTTTTAATTACTTTTCTTATGTTAAGACATTTATCAGTGTATCTTCAAGTATTTTGCTCTACTTTTTGAAAGATATAATGTCTATACATTTGCAAAAGCTCAAAATTTTCAGCAGTTTCTGTCAGCTTCAAAATTTTCAGATCTTGTCTAAGTCATGATGGCCGTGTTCTAATACAAATTCAGTTAGTTATAGTAGAAGTTGTGCTCCTGAAATTACTAATTGTTCATTGTATCTTGAGAGACAAATGCTCGAACGAAATCTTAAGCACCAACAATGAGAGGGTTGATCTATTTTAAGGAAATTGTGTTTACATAGATCTCGATTTGGAAGCTCATTCACTCTTTTACCATACTAGTTTTCCATCTGTGCAATGCACGGGTTGCACTATTTTGGAAGTGTTGTTAGCGTGTTCAATGTTATATAAATTTAGCAATTAAACAAGAAATTCACAAGTTATGAAGAAAACAAAGTTGTGTAATGTCAAAAAATCTTTTCTAGTTGGTTCGTGTTTTGAATTTTGTGGTTTGTATGGTTGGAATGCTATATTATTGGCATTGGCTAAATGCAATGAAATGAAGCTGTAAATAGAACACTCTTTTATACATTACAATAAATAAATAATAATATGAATGTAACTACATTGTAAAGGGAATATTGAGAACAACAGTTCTAGCTTTGCACACAAGTGAGATAGCGAGTATGGCATTGGCACCAAGCTGAAGCTGGCAGAGTTTTAAATCTAAGAAACATATTAACCAACAAATTTATATGCATATGGAAAAGTCAGTGTCAATAATCAATTCATAACTACAACACTTTGCTTGCACGAACCCCACTCATTTTGAGTTTCATCCAGTTGTTGTACCATGAAGGACGGTCATCAGATTCTTGAATAATATGTACTTGCAAGAATAAAGCTAAGTCATGTGTTTTAAAAATAAAGTTTATTTTTCTATACAATTTATGAACTGAATTTTATACAAAATGTTAACCAACACTCAATTATGCATGGAGTTGCAAACAAATTCGTCACAAGTTACTTTTTCCTAAAAATATTGTGATCAAATATACTTTTTTGTAGGTTTAATCAAACATAGGTTCGCTAAACAATGAAATGAAATATTATTATTATTATTATTATTATTATTATTATTATTATTATTATTATTATTACCAAATTGAGCCTGGTCAAATTGGTGTAACTGATCATCTTTAGCATGTCCTATTAAGATCTCATCACTCTCAATACATAAAACTTATTTAGGCCTTATTAAGATGGGTAAAGCTTTGAGTACAGAAAATAAATACTAGAATTTCAACAGGATTTCAAAATTTATCTCATGTGGGTGGGCTCCATCATCCATGTGATTAAAAAATTGCCAAAATTTCCCCACCCCACCCCCTATTGTCTGGTGTCTGTGAGTAAAATCCTGTACTCATAGCATCACCCTATTAAGATATGCCCCAGCAATTTCAATAGTCATTATGGTGTTACATCTATATTTTTGTGGATATCTTTATTATTCATTTAATCCATTCTAGTATATCTGAAGATAATCTTGTCCCTCATTTCTTCTATTCTAATTATGCGGATATTATATCCTTTAACAATCCAACACTCACTACCATAGCGTAACTATTATAGTAATCAATCCCTCCAACATTTTTTCAAACCACCCAACTCTCTCTAATTATGTGCATTGTCCACTTTTTCATCGATCATTTCCTTATTTATAGACATTCGATGTATACAATTATAGTTCTATTTGACTTAAATTCTTGATATTACAAATTCTGCATTGTAATTACCTTGCATTAATGTCACTACCCCAACCCATCCACCCAACAAAAAAAAAATGCAAAAAACATAAAAGCACTTTAGAGGAGAGAAGTGGGAAAGAAGGTTACCACTCAGATATGTCCATTATCTATATCAACCTCGTTTCCAATAACAACAAATGGAAAGTTCTGCGAATTTGATGGGTTGACCTACAGGAAAAAATTCACATAATAGTGCATTCTAGTTTCTTTAATTAGACAGTAGTGCATAAAAGTGTCATTCACATGCCAAACTTTACACCATTCGTATAGTCAATGACCAACTAAATTGCAAAATTTCATAGATGTTACAACAATATAAATGCACCGGAGAATTTATAATATAAAACGAGACTAAGCCCCTATTTGATTTTGCTAAAAAATAGATTTTTAATATATTCTGATAAAAGTTGATTAAATTTAGACAGACAGCACTAAAGGTATATTTCAGAGTTTTCTTGACGTGTTCTTTTTATGGGGATGACAAACTATCTAATTTTTTTTTCATACTTTTTTGCTGTAGATGTGTTGGCAGGAAAATGTTTCAATAAGTGGTTATAGTCAAAAAAATATGGAGCCAAACTTTTTTTCATCTTTTTATGGGTGTGACAGGCTACATATTCTTTTTTTTTTTTTCTATAATTTGCTGGAGAAACTATTGGTAAGAATAGTGCTTAAAGAAATGATTACAGGAAGACAAAAAATATGGAGCGAGAAAAGTGAATCTTATTTCAAAAAAAAAAAAAACGAGAAGTAATAAAGCTGAAGAAGAATACCTTTACCATGATGTTTAGTTGATACTTTAAGGTCTGTAATGTTGAAATCTCAGATAGAACCCTGCAAGACAACTTCCTCCACAAATAGTTTTATATTGGTTCGGTGAAATGTTTTTAATATTTGATCATTTCTTTGCAAGAACTTTTCAAACATTTCACTTTTTACCAGAGCTGTATTGTGCACTATTTATCATAATCTTTGGTAAGAAATTTTTTAGATTTAATTGAAAAGTTGACAGAAATATATATTATATGATAGAATTTAGTTGATCAGATTAAAGAAAATGTTGATGGTGGTATGGAGCTAAGAGTGTTGTGTAAAAGCATGTACATGAAGAGAGATTTTCTTCCAGCCATTTTCTTAAACTGCAATTTAAAGAATAAGTTGTAAATATTTTGCTATCTGATGAGTGGTTGTGTGAAAGCAAGAGAGTATAGAGCTACAAAAATGTGTGCTAGAGTCAAACAAAAGCATAGGCATCTAAGAAAGCATTATGAGTATGTAGAAGAAAATATTAGTCAACCAAACAGATGTTGAAGCCCCTTGATTCAATATTCAGGAATGCTGTAATCAATAAAGTGAAGTTTTTGCATCTCATGATCAATCACAAGATTGTGAGATTTGATATCTCTATATACAATCTTCTCAGAATGGCAATAACCTAATGCTTGTAGTTTTAGAACACGGTTCATCAATGAATCATATAATCAAGCATTAGACAACTCAAAAGACTTTGGCAACAAGCTAACAATCTAGAAATGCCAAGATAGTTGGAAACGAAAATTATTCAATTATTAAGATTCCAGAATACTTTTGAAAAATAAGCTGAATGTTGATCCTTGTTCCTGTTAATTATTAAGTTGATTTAAGTATCAAAAAACTTAATCTTCAACCTCTTGACATCACAACAGAGTACATTGGGTGACACTTTAATGTATATTCTTATACAATGAGGGGAAGAAAATTCTGGTGAAACTAATGTAGATCATATATTAACTATGGACACTGACAGTGCAAACTGGTATCAATAATTGCTTAAATTGTGCAAAAATCCACACAAGATTCTTCAGCTCTAAGAGATTGTGACAGAAAGTTAGCCAATAGGTGCATTTTACTATGAGCATCATGGAAAAATCAACAACCATCCTTGGTAGGTTTTATTTCACTTCCACAAAGCTATATGAAGTAGCATCCTAAAATCAACAGCACCCTAAATGACAAAAGTCCACATAAGAAAGTAAAATTACCAATGCTCTGTGTTGAAGATAAGAATATCATGGAAATTTGGAGTTTCTGCCCATGTTCCTTCAGGTATATCAATTTCTTCTCTGTAACCCTCCTTATAATCTAGAGATTCCAGCACACCAGTATTGCTTCTAGCTGCCCACCTACAATAAATGGAAGAAATAATCTTGGGTCAAAACATGCAAACATACATGATAAACCTACTCTACGCCAAGTATAAACACTAAGAACATCTACTGCAATAAATTTTGCTGGCATTGATAAATCCATTGTTCTAAATTCAAATATCACAAACTTATCTATTTTATTCCTCCAATAAATTCTCCTTGGGTATTTATGAGTTATTGTACACAATACAACACATCAAATGCACACCACTTGCAAGAAAGTGACAGTTGCTGCAGGTGACCATTTAGCATGATCTTTACCAATTCGTTTCCTAGCTATGGCTCTTAGAATCAGCTCCTGACCACGGCGTAGATTCACAATTATGATTCCCCTATATATAGACATGAATCATCTAAGGATTCATTTCCCTAAAAATTATAGTTGATAATGATCATATATCCAAGATGAATAAGAATGAAGCAGAAACAACAAAAATGTAGCCAACATTGTTAGTTTGTTACTCTGTAAATGAAATGACACAATTTGCCACAAGTCTAGCAAATAAGGTTCCCACATTATATCATATTAGGAAGTTGAGAAATGGAATAAACTCCAAAGATCAGAGAACAGGATCAGTTCTTGAATTACACTTTCAGCCAAGAAGAATTAAAGAAAAAAGAACACCCTTTCAAATACCACTTAGCTTCAAAAATCTAGTGTATATCTTTGTCCAAATCACCTAAATATTTGTTGAAATTATTACTTTTCACATAACCCCAACCTTTTTCTTACGAAAACCCATCAGTGTTTCAAGGAGCAATTTACTCCTTTTGCTTGGGGTAACCCTTAATCCAGTTAAATTAGCTTTTTGAAGAAGTCTTATGAAAAAATGAAAGGCGATGGGGGTAGTTTGGCAAGTCGACGAAAGAATGAAAGAGTAGATTGCAAGAAAATAAACGCAATAAATCTAACATCTCTACCAATATACTTTTTGGCATTTTGAGAATTTTTCAAATAAGCATTCTTGAGAATAGTCAATAAATAGGACAAATGTTAACTCTATCCCTTGCCCTGGAACTGTAAATGTCAATTCATTGCTATGTTTTCATAGAGTGAACTAACAGAATTAATAGTGAATTTTTATGCAAATAAAAATTATGTAATTTAGGGAATGACCGAGGGTGGAAAAACTAATCCAATTTTTCTTTAAAAGAGAATGAATGAATTTCCAAGACACCAAACTTACTTCTCACAAATGAATGAGTTCCAATTACGATCAAATTACCAACATTATAAATGATTTAAATTATAACCAAATAGAAATGAGCGGTGGATAAATGAGTAGTTATCTAAAAATGCGTAGATAAAAAGGAGTATAACAAATTGTACTAAATTCATTTCTCATTGGTAATACTGGACTTGTACACCAGCTTTCCCTTGATAAAATTGGACAAAACGCCCAATTGTAATAAATTTTAAGTTGAACAATCCAATTGGAAGAAATAACTTTTCCATTAACCAAACAAATAAACATGGATGAAATGGTCCAATTTTTATAATTTTTTTAAATTAGTTTTGAAAATCTCATCCCCAATTTTTCCTAATTGTAATCATATTAATTGAATTTCAGAAACATCCACAATAGTCTTATAATAAGCAAAAAAGTTATAAGGAAACATTCAATCGTTGATCAACAATAAACAAGCTAATGAGTTCTATAATTGAAAATAGAAATTAAACTAACCTTAGTTTGAAAATCAGTAGGATTAGAAGCTGCCTTGTAAGCATTATCAAAGTACTACCTTGCAAACTGCCCATTCTTCTTCTTCTGCTCTTTATCGGAAGCATTTTTGTACAAGTGAAAAGGGACAGGGAAATGGTTATGTAATAGTTAGATACTTGGGAGAATAATCAGTTTCCTATTATTGTTTATGCTGTGCATTTAGATAAGGCATTAAAACAAGGTAATCCTCAGTTTCCTATTAATGTTTATGTTGTGCATTTAGATAAGGCATTAAAACAAGGTAATCCCTAGTTGAGATAAGATCTCTGCTGCAGAGATTTGAATATATAGCCAGAGTTTGAAACTTCATACTTACATGAAATCGTACTCATGATATATTACAAACTATGAAATTAAACTAATCACTTTAACATATAAGGTATCAGATATACGCATTGATGTCATTTCATTCCTAAAGTCACACAATTAAAGGTTCTTTTACACTGCAGTCACTCCCTTTCCCATTTAGGAGTCCTGGATTCAAACAATTTTTCATTTTGATAGTATTCCTTTCGTTCCCCTCTCCAAATCATCATACTTACTGGGGTTTGGAACCAACTCTTGCTCAACAAACAATAAAGTAACGAAAAGAAGGAATACATGGTCGGCAATTGAGTTAGACCACTCGGCCTTGGTCGTCAAAATTGTAAAGTTCAGTGTGGACGTCCATGGAAACAGTGGATTCGGAGGGGCACAATTGGCAAAAAAAAGTAACTATTGATTGGGGGAGGTAAAGGGGTAAGTGTGGTTGAAGGAAGACTCAAGCAACGAGGTCATGACAGGTCTTGGAAGGTGAAGAGAAGATGAATGTACTTGGAATCGAGAACATAGAAAGAAGGGTTCTACTGGAGTTCAACAATCAAATTCACAATTTTTCATTGACATAACCTAATCATCAGAACAAATCCCATATAAATTATTGGAAAAAAAAATTAAGAATTGAGAAAAGAATTACCTTGCCTCTGGTTTTTGATTTGAGCCCAGTTAAATTGAGATGGGTCTCGAAAAGATAGCTGGAAACCGAGTTTCTGATAGCATTCGTTACTTCAATTTTGTAGTCTCCATCTGCTGAGGCAGGGAGAGAAATCGAGAGCGGCTTTTGGTGTTGAGTGCTTCACATTTTTGAAGATGCAGAGATCGTATTTGAAGGAAACTTTTTCTTTTTTACAAGTTTTGGGATTGATTTAACTAGCAGCGGTGATGATGGAGAATTGGCCAGTCGAAGCTGAACTGGGTTTAGGGTTTTTGTCTTTTTGAAGGGTTTAAGAATTGAGCCATCTCCGCATTGTACGGAGCAAATACTCCGCACATTTGCGGAGCAAATACTCTGCATTGTGTGGACACTCCGCACAGTGCGGAGTCTTCAAGTTGTTGTTATTATTATTATTATTATTATTATTACTACGTGCCAACAATAATCTACAACTAGTTCATTTCTATGTTGCATTCTAATTGTAAAATGATATGTTGACAATTTTAAAACTAAAAAAATGATATATTGCCTTCGCTACTATTATTCATCGTCGTGAAATGTACTCGTTACCACAGTCAAATTCCCAATTTTTCATGAAGATAACATAGTCATGAAGACAAGTATTCAAACAGAACAAATCCTACATAAATGGTTGGGGGATAGAAATGGAAAAATTAAGAACCACTTAATAATTTTCTTTTCAGAATGTCCTTAATACTTGAATCAATAACATAAGTGTAATATTTATATAACATTTAAATAAAATGCAGATTATAACAATAATTGGTGTGTCTCATATGGACATTTTGCATAGTTGTACAATTCTTGTGAATAGGGTTGTTGAACAAAATATGAACAAAAAAATAAGAATCATGTCCAAAACCACAATAAATAATCGCTCAAAACGAATTCTGAGTATCTTTTGAAATGTTAAGCTTAAGTCTCATCATTTCATTTTAATTTTTGAGCAAATGGAACTGACCTAAGGACAAGAGAAGCCATCAACAACTTTGGTTCTCCATCCCAAACATAAGGTTCCTGAATTCTTTTGACATAAGTTCCGAATTATTTGGAGCTTGCGTCTGCATGCACTCTGCATATGCGGAGCTCTCTTCCGTGCACCTGGTTTAAAGTTACAAATGTACAAATCTTGCCAAGTTAAATCAAGTAGAAAAACAGCTAATTTACAAGGATTGCACAAAAATTCAATAATTATAATCGAAATAATGTAACTTCAAACATGAATATGAGCAGTTGTAAATATGAACTATTTTTTTCAAAAATAAACAGATTAAAAGAAATCACAAACATACTTCGAAACTAAAAATCAAGCAGTAAAAAGGAAAATTATAAGTAATGTTAATTTTTTTGTGTAAAAACAAGTAGCCTCCAAACTGAAAATTAATGATTTTTCACAATATTTCTCCAATTCCTACTTAAAATTATTAGTTTCTCCTTCAGTATCTTGATTAATGCTGCTAAGCATAACAAAGATGTAAACTGAGCAAAGATCTAATTATGATATTTACGGTAATCTGATATATCAAAATGTGCTTATTTTCTTTTGTACACTGTCGAAAAGAATTCGATGAGGAAATCATCCATAGAAGTCACCCTCTTGAAAAAACACCCAAATATTCAAACATGTTTATTAATGCTTACATAAAAAAAAAAAAAAATAATCAATCCTTTTAAGAGTATTCAATATACAAAATTTTGAATCCAATTTTTCTTTTTCTTAATTTGAGAAAAACTATCAGTGCCTTTGTGATAGACTCCTATCAAGCTATAGAAAAGAATTGAGAAGCAGTTAATAGTAACAAATTCTATTAGATTTGGTTGCAAAATACTCATAAATAGAGAAGGGGTAGGATTATTAGGGGGGAAAATATTGAGTAATGTGTTGATTAAATTAGGAGAGCTCAAGGCCTCTCGAAAGCCTTCGGATTGTTCTTTTAATTCTGTAGTCAGTTCTTCATTTCATAAATAATTGCCTTATATTCTGCAATTAAATACAAATATACGATTTACAAAAAGTATAGCTTCAGTTTCATTACAGAAATCAACCTGTAGTACAATTCCCATCCTAATCACAAATAATTCAATCTCATGTTGCTCCAGCAGGTTGATAAACATCATCTCAGCAGCAACACAGGCCCTTGAAGCAGCTTCACAGGTCCAGAAACTCAGCAGCAACCCACAAGGTTCTCTCCAGATTCCTCAGCAGCTTAGATCTTCCAGCAGCCAACTCGAGGAACCTATCACTTTGACAGCAGCTCCTTGAACAAGAGTGAGACCCACCATAAGAGCATTTGGAACCGGACACTATTAGGGGGTTTCTATTAGAAGAACTGTAATAACAAGAACAGAAATTTCAAAGACCGATAACAACCAACGGAAGATCGTCGAAAAATAATAGCAAATAATATCGAAATGTAATAAAATAACTTATCGAAACTGTCGGAAAGCGAAAGGCGGTGTCTCCAAATTATTCGGAGACACCGTGTGCGCATCTCCGAATTGTGCAGAGAGATCAATGTTTCCACACAATTCAGAGACACTGCACACGGTGTCTTCAAATTTTGCGGAGATGCTGAGGGTATGTCTCCGCATAATTCGGACCAGCCGTGTTGGAATTTTTTTTTTCTGTTCTTCTTATGATATATATATATACCAAATTGAATTTGAACCATTTTCCCAAAACTGTAGTAATAACAGAAAACCTTATGGGGAAAAAAATATCAAACTTTGAATTCTCTAGCTCTCAGAAGAACGTAGTACAATTTGTTTGAATATGTTATTTCTTTACGATTCATTACGATAAGAAAAATGAAGATATTTGTCAAGGTCGGTTTACTTAAAATTAACAATATACACAGTCAATAATTGTGATTATCAATAGAAAAACCACAGCTCAAATAGTGCTGTAGCAAAACCAGTGAACAACCAGTTCAGTGTGAAATAGAGGGTGCAAAAATGAACAAAAAAAACCTTGAATTCTTACTCACTATTTGCAAGGTAGTACTCCGTTTGAATTCTTTAGCTCCCTCACTATTTGCAGTTAGCTCCCTCACTATTTGCAGAAGAAAGTAATCAGTTTGAGTTCTTTCTTTGCTTCAATTCTTTAGCTCCCTCAGTTTGAATTTTTTGGATAGAGAAGAAATAAGTTGATGAATAATATGTTATGTAGAATCCAATTAGGAAAAGAAGGATGAGGAAAATAGATATTTACCAAAGTCGGTTTAGAAGAAGAAACAAGTCGGCTGTCAAATATCACTGTAGCGAAACCAGATTATGAATAGTGAAGAAACCAGTTTAGATGTGAAACAAAAGGTGCAAAAATGAACAGTGATTGGCCATTCCCTCTTTTAATAGAGTAGAGATAGAGATATTATTTCCTGAAATTTCAAATTACTTGTTCTGTGCTTACTGTAATTAATAAAATTATATTATTCTGCAATTTTTGATATTAACATGTCTCAGATTGATGGCCAAAACTTAGCCGGATAAAAACAATACTTATAATTTGTTTTGTCACCGTCTTAGCACATTTTGGTGTGCTTCTCTCTCCCTCCCTCCCTCCCTCCCTTACTTGTCACTTCTCTTATTTCCATTCTCAAAGGTAATTTTCACTTTACAGTACAGACAATCTTTTTCCTCGATAAATCGTCTTTTAAATATTGGTGATGAATAAGGACAGACTAGCTAACATGCTATAGAATAGTTAATTTTATTCTACATGCCACATCTAGTACAATGTCGTATGTCGAACCTAATGAGAAGGATTAGAAAATTATCAAATGACGCGGTTATCGTTTTGAACGGGTTTAATCACCACTAAATTTATTCTTAACAGGGCTTTAAACTAAGAATCTAAGTAGGGTCATTAGTATTTAGTGTACTAAAGACATCATAACGATAAATAATATTATTCTAATTATGATCCCATGGGGCCTAAGGTAATTAAGGAACATAACCAGTTTCTAAGTCAACACAAGTGTAATAAAAATGAAGTCTTGCTCATTTTTTTCAAAAGCCAAATATAAAACAGCGGAGTTCAAGTAATAAATAAATATTTAAATGTTGTCACAAATCAATTCAAATTTGATATTAGATAGACACAATTTTATCATCGGATATTAATTCCACTCGGTCTGAGTGTCATGAAAAAGTATAGTACAGACTCAACTGATATTTTTCACCTGAAAACTGAAACTATGCATCACCCCGTACGTAGAAAATTAGACAAAAGAGGATATAAGGGATCTAGAGACTTATCGAGAGTGTGTCGAAGATGGAGACAGAAGATTCTCCAAGGCCTTACCCTTTCCTTTCTCCATTGCCGATAGGGCTTTTCTTTTTGGCGGAATTTTCTCTCTTTTGATTTTAGATTATTTGGAATTATGATGGAAGATTAAATTTTCTCTTTTGATGCACTCTATTGGGTGTTGAGTTATTGAATTTGAGCGCAAACATGTGTGATTTTTGATTGAATGTTTTTTGTGGGATGAAAGAGTTCGAATTTTCATTGTAAAATGAGGGTACTGAAATAAGAGGGATGTTAAGAGTTTAAAACCCACGATGTGCATAGTTGTACATACGATCACATATCTTTATTTCCTTATTTGATCCCTATTTTTTTCAAAATAAATTTTCTCTTCTTTTAAACTACAGATTCTTTAATAAAATAATATTACACGTAATTCTAAGACTTTTAATTATTTTTTAATCATACATTCTATATCAATTTACTATCTCAAAATACATTTTATATAGAAAATGAGGCGCTCTACTAAGGGTGAGCATGATCTTGCGTTTTCAAGTTGTAATATTTATGCGGTCGCATGGTTAAACCATCGATTCACTTAAAAAAATGGCATAATTACAACACTGGGAATACGAGCATAAGTATAAAATGCTAACATGCTCAAGTGTTAAATGCAATTCTAACTTTCCACAAGACATAAAAAGTGAATAAATGACCGTTTTAACTTTAACGGAAATAGCACAATTTTATGGAGATTGATTATTGCAAACTAAATTCTATAAGCTAACTAAATATAAAATTGTTAACTATACTATCAAGCGTTTGTAAAAACTCAATTAATTAATATCACTTGGACCACTAACCCCCGTAACTTTATCTACTTCAAAATCGATTAAAGTAATTAACAATACTTATTCAGACTTGATAATTAGTGTTCCTATTTTATTTAATATTTTTTCTCGAATAATTTTAAAACTATTATCATATATAATCCTAGCATATCTCCGTGAAAGATGTGAATATATGAAAACGAATTAAATCCCGAAAATATTCACAACAAGTAAAGCATCAGTGTACTCTCTTCACTATCGCACTTTAGAATGACAAAGTGTTAAATGTCCTATTTCTTCTCTCTAACTAAATAAGAATCACAAATCTATTTAATTATTGATCAAATATTTTTTGAAAGCATTAATAATATAACGACCATTCAAGCTAAACAAGTATTCGACATCAAGAACTAGAAATTAACATTAAACTTCAAACCAAAGGGTTCATCTTCAACATAGTGTCTAGAATATAGATAATTAGCCGAGTATTATAAAACCACACAAAGATATCTCCTGAATTTCAATTGTAGAAAGTAAAAGGGAAAATAACTCTTTATATCTTGAATCTCTTCAACAATTCTTGAACGATCTTCTTGTATTATCTTTTTCCTTCTCTGAAATCCAAGTAAAGGTATTCAATTTGTGATTGTTTGTGTGTTCGTGAATCAAAGCTTCTTCCT
>CAIGRO010009510.1:0-11020 GCA_903798355.1 Fraxinus baroniana
TATTTGTTATATATTAATTATTAGTTTTTGAAATTTTAAAATAAATTACAATAATAAATTTAATTAAGAAAATATAGATATTTATTTACTTTAAATTAGTAAACTAAAATTAAAAATATCTATTGTTTTTATAATATTTTACATTTATATTTATAGCTATTTATTCAATTTGACAACCGGTTCGATATTGATTCGACCCCGGGTCGATTTTTAAAGTATTTGTTAAAATCAACATTTTTTCTTCAAATTTTCCAATTCTTAAACACGTTTAACAATTATAATTTTTTCAATTTTTTTATATTTTGAATTTGATTACTTTTTTATTCTAAATTTATTTATTTTAGTGACAAATAATATGCCATAAAAATATTTTACCGACTCAATTATTTATAACAAATCAGATCGGATTGTCATTGAATTTGATTACTTTTTTATTCAAATTTTATTTATTTTTTTATTTATTTATTTTAGTGATAAATAATATGCCATAAAAATATTTTACCGACTCAATTATTTATAACAAATCGGATCGAATTTTTATCGGATTGGATCGACCTATATCTATATTTGATCCATTTAACTAACGGATTATCGGATTTGGATTTTGGTCGAGTTATCGGATTGGACCATAAATCCACCTCTCATTAATTTCGTCGGATTCGGATCAAAATCCAATCCATTGACAACACTACAACCACGTGTAGGAGTGTGTTGAAGGGGTTATCAAGTAGGTTTTTTTTTAATTATTATTATTATCCTTATATTTTAGTGTAAAAACTTTCTTGCTTGCCACATGTCCCATGAAGTGTTGGTTAAGGTATCTCATATCACATGATAGAGACGTGTGCTTGAAAAAAAAAATGCATTCTTCTACACGAAACCCAACACCCTTATTCCCACTTTCTATAGAATTTGTTATAAATCATGAAGGCAATAAAATTCTACACCGTTTGTATATGCGAAAACAAGGCAGAGGCAAAAATAATTAAGTGAACGTGATTTCTTTTAGTTTTGTCTTCCAATTTTAAGAAATCTAACCAGGTAGGATAACGAGGTGTAGTTGTTTTATCCCGTTTAAATTGTTTATTTTCATGTAGTTGAATTATTATGCTTATGGAAGTTTAAAGATATGATATGCCGGTTATGACCATCCGTTACTAAAGATATCATGAATATTAAGTTCTTACCGATTTTTAAAGATATGATGACGTTATGATATTTTGATGCATGTTTTAAATCTTTTATTCGGGATTGCACCATTATTTTTATGTTATATTGAGTATTCACATGTACTCACCCCTTTTCCCATACACCTCATTGGTTAGTACAGATCGTGTTGGAGCGTGGTGGTTTGATGTTATGGTTGTGTCTCGTTTCGCCGGGCGGAAATTTAAAATTTAGCACGTACTTTTCCTCCTCTTAAGTTTAATCGCAATATTAATCCGGTACCAATTCCAATTCAAATTCAAATTCAAATTTTAATCTAAATCAAAGTTAACAATTATAATTTAACCACGTATTTCATAGGTCCCACAACTTTTCAATCACATATTTCATGAACTTTTATCATAATCTACTAAAAAACTGATTTTAATCTTTACCAAACAGGTACTAAACATGTTATTGTAGTATTTCATGAGTCATACATTTGAATGATTAACAGGTCGACGGTCGATGCAAACACGTGCTAAAGATGTCATAAGGTTGTCCAGATATTATTTTTCGGATTTCCTTGTGTTATTTCCTTATTGTTTGATCGTGTAATTGGCACAGGATCTTTCCTTTTCTAATTATAAAAATATTGCTCATTATTAGACAACATAAAAAGGCATCGAGCCCGCAGGGGGTGTCCCGGCCAATCCTACAGTCCGTGCGTGGCCATAAAACTTTAAGCGCCGCAGAGGCTTGGGCTCGACATGTCTAGTTACAGCATCACATAAACATCAAATCTACTCCAAGTAGGTTGTAGGATAGAGAGATCTAAAAAACTCAGCAATGCCGTCCCCAACCAAGCCGAGTTTATTATCAACTCAATATCTAAAACACAGTTTGTTATGTCCTCTGAATGATGAGAAACAATCTGTAACAAGCCACATCCAACTAGACCCAAAAATTAATACAAATATGTTCCTGATGCAAGAAAACAGCTTTAATTACAGGTATCAGAGAAGAAGAAAACAATCGTTCGTCAATGAGGTTGAAGTCACCAACATGCTGCTCAAAGTCCTAGGGCTGTCGAACAGACTCCAACCCAGCTGAATGGATGGTCAAATTAAAGTCCTCCGGCTTTTCATCCTTTTAGAGTAACAAAAAGAAATGTTCAAATTCCCAAAATGGTTCTTATCTGATCAGGAGGATGTCTTGCCAGTGACTTGGGATCGGGATAGCGATTCCTGGGATCCATGATTGCCTTGTAAATAAGCTGATATGCATCAGCCAGTGATCTAGCAACCTGAACACAAGCTTCTGACCGAAGACTAGGGACCTGCATTTGCTCAAACTCGGGCAGGGTACTTTCATTTCCCAAAATGAGCCCAAAAAACGCCTTTAAACATTCTGAAAGAGCAGCAGGAGACATATCTTCTGTGTCTGCCAATGCGGGCCCAGCAACATCCTTGCCTGACGCATCGTCTGGTGAATTACGGAAGTGGGGCATCTTGTTTGACAAGCCACACCTTCGCAAAATGGCATCGACTTCTTTTTCGACAAGACCGTGCATGTGACTGTCTATCATTACTCCTAGCTTTTTCACATATTCAGATGCAACCTCATGTCCCAACAATGGTTGTCGGATGGCACATAAGCAGTTGATCAGGAAAATCTTAGAAGGGGTTTCAGTGGTCTGCATTAAACACGAAAGGTCAGGGGATGGTGGAACCTGATAACAATAACCGAAAGTCATGAATATTAAAACGCAGCAGCAGGTATATCACAATTTGATTCAAACCACTGGGAAAAATAATGATCATATATGAACAACGAGATTATCCATTTTCATAAAGAAACTTCTCTTTTTGCACAAATCCTAGTATGATTTGATTAAAAGACCAAATTTTTTACCACTAGAAAGCCATAAATATATGGATATAAAGCTAACAAATCTCAACAACACAATAGAATGTGCTGTCACTCGAGTTTTGGGCAAGCAGGCACTTGATCCCCACCTTAGTATCATGAGAGTTTTGCTGAACCCGAAAAGTTTTTGGGAATATATAATGCTTGCTGCTGATCCACCAACAGCAATAGTGTATAGGACCTAACACTGGATTCATTATGGACAATAACCTCTATAGTTTGGACAATCAATGGTTTAATCTTAACAAGTTACAGCTATTTACTACATGTTACTGGAACCAAGCTATTTCAATACCTTGCTATTAACAGCACAAGATAGACTTCATACAATGATTACAAATTGCTATTTCTCCAAAATCAATAATATTACTAACGCAACAGAATACCAGGAGTGAATTACAAGTTTTTGCCTGTGTTTGTGAGTGTTTTGTTCGGGCGAAGAGTGATTTTTAAGACACTTACAATGTGGCATTCTATTCCATAGTGTTTGTTCCTAATATAACTTTCCTGCCCTAAACTTTCCTAGCATATGAACATACTGATGTGTGTATATGCGAAACGTATGGAGATGACGGCAAGTTAGGGTGAGACTGGGCCAGAGGTGAGTTCTCAGTTGTCCAGAAATAGGAATACTTTGAGCTAAAGATATTTATCGCTATACATTATAGTGAAAGAACTTGATACACATGAAGGGGAGTTGACTAAATTTGACTTTTCATGCGATTGCCAGACACGGCCAAATTAGTAGTACGAAAGAAGAATTAGCCCCTGTTTTGTTTAATTAAAAATTAGATTTTCAGTAGATTTAATTAAAATTGATAAAATGTGTGATTAAAAAGTTGATAAAAGTAATGGATCCTATGAAATATGTGGTTAAAATTAATAGCCGACCTTGAATTAGATTTTATCAACTTTTTTACCTAAACCAAACAGGGCTTAGTTGAGTTTAGATGGTCATCCAAATATATAAAAAAAAATTAAAAAAAATTCAGGGCAATTAGATCACATTGTAATTTTCTTACAACTGTGAAATGCATAAAAATGCATCAATAACTAGACAACTGGGCCACTGGAAGATGTGTAATATCATATCTGTGTGGAAATATGGTATAAACTGTATATCTGTCGAGAATAGCAAACAATATGAAAACAAAACAGCTACTTTCCAATATCACAATTTAGCCTCTGATTAGATACAAAATTTATAAATGATTTATATACACAGTCAAAGTTAAACTTTAAATTTAACCACACACGTTCATAACTACTAAATATTATCCACACGTCAATACACTACCCTCTTACTATTCCTCTTTATAAACCATTTATAAATTTGCCAAATGGAGGCATAATATGTGAAGCATGGTGATTGGGGAGGAAAAGCAAGAAAATGCATACCTGGGATGAAGGAGCAGAAGTGCTATTTTCTAAAATAGCATCTACAGATGATTTACGGACTTGACTTGTGTCAGAACTTAATCTACTTCTTCTTGACGACTGTATAACTCCCTTGGACCTGTATGTCTCTGCTGCTTGCTCGCATATCTACAGATATTGAACATAACAGGCTAAAATGAATAGAGAAGGGAACAAAACAAATGAATTTCGATTAGTAAGGAATACAGCTGAAGTAGATATATGAATGCACGAAGCCGGAGTCCTAATATGCCGGTGAATGATTAGCAAGTCAGCAACCCAAGTTCAAAAAACTTTAATAATTATAAAACCTTATTAGTTTGACTCATCACTTTTATCTTCATTAGTTCTGAGAGCTTGTAGAGCTTCAATTCATCAAGGCAACAAAGATGCATGGATAATCATCCTCGAGGAAGAAAAAATAAAAGGAGGCTTCAGTAAAAGATAAGTGGGTTACATGAGTGGTACTCCTATTAGGACATGTTTGAGTGCTGGGATACGGTTCCATAAAGGGCATGAAAAAGAGGATTAAGGCAATTCTCACGTGTAAGTGTAACCTCCGATTTCCCTACCTAAAACAACGTTATCAATGCTTTGGGATGACAAGAACCCACCTTCAGTTATGCCACTCTACTACAAACAGAGGTTTTCATACTTCTAGAGTTTTGTTCACAGGGTTACAGTATCCTATAATGGCAAGTGGATTGGAATTTACGCCCCTGTTTGTCCCACATTATTTTTTTCATTCTCATTCTTCTACTCATTTTCAAACACACATTCTTCAATAAAATAATATTTTCCATCACATCAATAACTTTCTTTCTTTTTCAACCACATATTTCTCATCACATCACTTCAAAAA
This sequence comes from Fraxinus baroniana, assembly GCA_903798355.1. Classification (NCBI taxonomy): domain Eukaryota; kingdom Viridiplantae; phylum Streptophyta; class Magnoliopsida; order Lamiales; family Oleaceae; genus Fraxinus; species Fraxinus baroniana. Next base: position 5,354 of record CAIGRO010009510.1, read on the forward strand.
AATGCACTCTCTCATTTTAATGTGCACCAAACACACTCTACATCTCAAAAAGAAAGAGTATATAATCCACGGAAACAATTGTCATGAGATCTAAGTAAATCCTATTACGACTAAAGAATGTATTCCAGGAAGGTGAAACAAGATCTAAGATCAAAAGGTGTGGAGCAATTCAACTCAGCTTTCATAAGAAAGTGATGCAGAATAAATTAATGTGTACTAATAAAAGAGTCAAAGAAGTCCATTAGTCGCTGTTTAATTTTCTGCAAGTCTTGGTTAAGCTTTAATTAAGTTTTGAAACGGTGTGTAGAGTCAAGAAAGGCTCTTTATTTCCCCAGATTAAAATTAACATGCACTTAGTGTATTCTAGGAATTATGTCATTTTAATTGTCCGGAAGTCTTTCAGTTTAAAATAGTCTTTGTAACAGGGAAGAGGGGCAGAACTCTATTTCAAGTAAATTATCAGATTTTATTACATCTATTGTTTCCAATTTCAAGGTTTTGGTTTTGCAGCTTTTTCCTCAAATAAATCTGGACTCAGACATTGATTGGGATATCAAATCTTGTCTACATCAGAAAGCGTGGTCATGCTGATAACTACTGTGGTCTAATTAAAGTTGAAATAACACCATACGAAACATTGCAGAAACATGTCATTGGTAATTCAGCATCTATGAAGACAGTGTTCATCGATAATGATAAATCTCATTAATTGCTCAGAGGAAAGAATACCTGAATAATAGGATCTAGCAAAGCAGATATGACTAGCTCAAAGGCAGGTTTCTTGCCTGATGAAGGAACCATCATTCTGTCGTATGTTTCAATTATTTCAAGCAGCAATGAGACTCCTTCTCTTACTGCTGGTGGAGGAGAAAGATCAATGGCAACAAGGGGAGGATATCGTAAAAGCTTCTCTCCTCGGGTTTTCAGCATGTCAAAAAAGGTTTTCTGAGTAGCATCCTTGAGGGCCCAAATTGTGTTACAGAGAGCTGTTTCTCTTCCTAGCAAATCTGACACCTGAAAAATGACGAATAGATGAGACAAATAGAGAAGACTTTGATAAAGGAGAAAATAACCAACTGATGTCAGTAGTAAACTCACGGTGTAGCAGTAAAACTCCAGTGTATTACTAAGTTTGTAAGAAATAATAAGATTAGGCTGAGACTGCAAAACTTGCTCCACTCTCACTTTAAATGGCCGACAAACTCCTTCAAAGATCCTGTCTAGAACGAATGTCAAATCTGATTCTGTCTTTGCTACATCACTCTCCCCGATGTTAGATGATTGGTCAGCATTTCTTCCAGCATCTGCCACTGCATCAGGATTTAGCAGTGCAACAACAAATTCCTTTTCAGATGCCAAAGCCTGTCAGGTAGCCGAAAACATGGGTAATGTCAACTAACGTAAAACAATGACAGAAAATTATGACAGTCAGTATATAATAATTGTGATTGCAAAAGCGAGACAATAGAACCCCACAATGAACTACCTGATGCAGCCATCCCAGCATGTCACCTACATATCTTAAAGGATCATGAGCATGAACTTCAATCGGCCTGGGTAGTCCACCTGGTCCTCCACGTGTGAGGGCACTAATAAATCTTCTGAACAATGCATTGTGCCTCATATTGGCTACCTGAATCCCAGGAAAATTACATGTGAAAACAAATTGTTGAAAAATTGAGTTCAATATATTCTTCAACTAGTAAATCTTCTGAACAACGCATTATGCCTCATATTGGCTACCTGAAGCCCAGGAAAATTACATGTGAAAACAAATTGTTGGAAAATTGAGTTCAATGAATTCTTCAACTTTTAGCTCTTGCACAAAATACCTCTTCAGCACAATACTTGAAAAGTACAGGTCTTTCTTTGAGGCATCGGACAGCTGTTTTGAGGAGCTCACCAACTTCAGGATTATCAACATCCCCAAGTCTTCTACATTCTATTTGAACCCATCTGGGGGAAAAAAAAAAACAGTTAATTAGGTTTGAGCAAGGCCACCTTTGAGTGCAATGGTATATAACTTCAAATAACAACAGAAAGTAAAATGTCTGCTATAAGTAAATAGTATGCCCTATATTTCATAATACCAGGAAAAAAGATGGAAGTGTCTACTGTTAATAATGGTTGCACGGCGTCTAAACATAAACCAAATGACATAATGCACTCAAAAAAGCTGCAGATGCCATACATGGATGTCATGGGTTTATTGTCCTAAATAGGAGCTCAAAGAAATCCAAAAACCTGACATTTCAGACTCTGAGATTGTAGCACGGAAACCATTTTAATTTTTAACATTCTAACAATGGGTTCTTGTGATTTTTAAATCAAGATTCATAAAACTGGTGAAAATCATCCACTAGTGAGGTTTTTTCTTCCCCTTCTCTTGAATTTTTTTCTTCCCCTTCGCATAAGTTTAATATTTTACCAATGATAATGGAAGTTCACATTGCAATTAGGCGTGTGCAAGCATATAGAAAGGCTTTTTCATTCTTTCAGTGATCTTGTACTCGACGAAATTAGAGAAATTTTACCTGCATAGACGCTCATAAGCTTCTTCTTGGTAAACAGCCATCATATCCATAAGCTCCAACCCAGCACGCTGCAGACATTCTTAAGTGAATACAGATACTAATAGATTCAGAATTAAAAAAATGAAGAATAAAAAGGAACTAGACAAAGGGAAAAAACACCAGCTAAAAGAGAAACACGAGGCACAGGATTAGAGGTTTTGCAAGTAGTTATGACTACCAGAAGTCAATTAATGATGGCTTACAATAGAATGAAATGTAGGATGGGAGCAGGCCATTAAAGTGATAGATACCTACATGGTCTAAACTAAATGATTTGCTGACCAAATTTTTAAAAAAAAAAAATATCATCACTGGAAATTCTTAACTAATTGAAAGGTTTAGCTTGCTCTTAAAAGAAAGGGCATAACCACTTGGGGGCTTGTGAACAGAGCCAAGGAGTGGTGTAGGGAACAATAATCCAATACTTGTGTTGATCTGTGATCAAACTAGGTATATTAGTAAATGTTTGACACAGCAAAGAGTTGGGAAACGAACCCAAGTACATATTCCAACATAACACACCTCTGGATTCTAGAACTATACGAAGAAAGCTAGAGACCAGGTTGCAGAAATGTCATAGATGAGTAGGTGAAATACTCACCCTCCAAGAAGGCACTTACATTTTATTTATCATATTAAAACTATTTAAAATATGCAAAGACTAGAGTTCCTGAATAATCCACCAATGAATCCTCACACTTGCAACCAAACCAATCAAAATACCACCTGTTGAAACTCCTTGAATATAGGACCATCAATTGAAATAGAGCTGGAATGATCGACTTATTAGTACGAAAGCATTGTCATCATCATATGTGGTTTTCTATTAACAAGTCACGTAGAAATGATAGTTATTGCTTCAAGGATAACAAAGGACTCTAATTGAAAGAATTAATCATTATAAATATGCTTGTCATTGTAGAAACTTCTGCCCATCAAAACATATCCTCTCCATATACATTTGAATGATTTTATTTGCTTTTTGAGATGTAAACAAATAATGGCCTTTTAACTGAATTTGGAATGTTATTTGCTCATCTTCCCCAAACTAGCTTTAAATAAACAATCAATACAGCCAATAGAAAATAAAAGAAAACATCTCCCACAAACATCTGCAATTCAAATTACCACTTCCCAATCCACTATCTTACTCATAGTTTCTTTTCTCGGCAGCCCATTTTTTCAACCGCAGTCATATCCAAAATAGAAAGTTGCATTCCACCAACCGACATCGACATTACCAGCTCAGTGCTCACTCCTGACAATAGCACCATTTTCCCGACCCTAAAAAGCAAACATCCTTCCTCGGTTCATAATTACTACCCCACAACCTGTGCTGCCCCCACTTCCCAAACATTATAAACCCACAAGACACAAGTGATGGAATTATTTAATCCCCAAATTAGCACTGCTCCTAACGACCAAACTATCAGATCCATCCGCCTATCGCCCTCAAGGAAGTGCAACTCAAAAAGTTGACGATGAAGTGATGAATTGTTGATCAAAAAATCAGTCACGCAAACAAATTTCCTGGCATTATGCACACCCTTGAAGTGACGAAAAATATAATATTCATCTCCAGTACAAGTCATGGAAGGGCAAGAAGAATATACAGCAGAACAAGCTATCTGTTTCTTCAAGTTCTAACTCAAGCAAAATACCTTATTGAAAAAAACCAAATCCAGCACCAAACCTCTTCATCAATTGCATATTGGAGTCTAGTCTTCATAACCCCCCACTTTTTCAACAATCAACGAGAATTCAAACTAGTTCAAATTACTTCAATTATGTTCCATTGTGTGTGTGTGTGTTGGGGAATCTGGACGTGCAATATACAAGGATTTTTATTTTGTTCTTTTTTGGGATGGGGAGGAGGGTGGCAGAGGTAGATGTATGTGAGAGAGAGAGAGAAACCTGGTGATGTGTCCTCAGCAGTACTTTACAGTTGGCGTGGATTTCCTGAACATGAGCAAGTGCCTTGAAAAAATTTTCGTTCAGGTCTTCCTCCCTTAGGGCATTTATCTAGCAAAAGGGGCAGCCAAAAGCATTCATCAATAAGAATATGCAAGATTGAGACATTCAATGGTCATGGACGGAACAAGAACTATGTTATAGAAACCTCATCGTTGGAGAGTTGATAGTCTCGAAGAAAGCATGATACAATCTCTTGTCTCTGCGTAGTATTTTCAAGTTCCTGTTTGAGTCGTTCAGTTGTACTGATAATATCACCAGTGGTGGCATTACAATTGTTCAAAGCCTTTGCAATTCTGCAGAGTTCAAGCACAAATTTAAACATGGTCTTCTAAGCAATTTTATATGGATCTACCAGAGTGCAAATATAAAGTTTTGAAATGTGGATTTACTACATCTTTTTTTCAGTTTCCGAATGTCGTTTTTATCAAAATTCTCTCTCTCAAATATAAGCACATGTGAAATGAGATCACTGCAAGGTCACTTTTAAACTCAAGTACCTTCAACAAGTGCTAATGACGAGACAAAAAGTAAACTAACTTCATATCTCTGATAGGAGGAAAATGTAGCAAGTCATGATACAATCCATGAATAAGGCAAGTGAAACAATTTCACAAAAGAGAGGATTTCGGAAAATCGGCTGATTTCATGTGCACCACTCCATACCATAAAATAACAGACTTAGATTATACACTTTAGTCACTTAGTCTAGCATACACACTAGCTCTGGTTTGATAAACATCACATGCTTGTGTCATAATAATAGGTTTATACTTTATAGTACAATAAATGAGTAAGATCATAATTATTTGGAATTAATTGGACAATTATAAAGGGGTTCAAGACCTTGAAAGACAAAGTTTGGAAAAGAATGACGTGTGTTTGAATCAACTGGACATGAATGGGAATTTGTAAGGAAGTTCAATAGACAAGAAGAAGAGCTCGAAAATCAGTTCATCAAAAGTCTTTGTCCCTCCTGACCCATCCAAACAACAGAAGTAAAAAAAGGTCAATGATGCCATAACATTTGCAAGCTGTCGAGCATAAGATACTAAAAAAACCACTATAATGGGTAACACGACAGTTATCAAACTAAAAAGAGTTCCCTATCAGTTCATCCAGC
>CAIGRO010009553.1:0-12262 GCA_903798355.1 Fraxinus baroniana
GTATTGTTAAATTGGTATTTTTTTTCTTTCTAAAAAGTGAAAACTTTAAAATTTGTAAGTAAATAAAATTAAAAACGGTTCAGTTCGATTCAATTTTATGCAATTTTTGCAAATTGAAATCAAACTATATTGAAACGGTTTGGTTTGGTTCGGTTTAAGGGAAAAAAATCGCAGGTCCACATGGACCCGAACCAACGATTTTGGTTCGATTCACATATTGTGCAGTCCTAATGGCGTTGATGGCGTTGTGGTTGTGGCGGTGGCGGTGGCGGTAGTGGTGGCGGTGACAGTGGCAGTCGAGTGAGACGATATGATCAAGTATTTCATTGTTGTAACCAATAATTTGGTTAATTTGTGACCAATAAGTAATACGTGACATGTAAAAATTTTGATTTGTGACCCAAAATAATTTGTGACGTACAAATTTGTTAAATTGTGACCAATAATTTGATAATTTGTGACTAATAAATAATTTGTGAGCAATTAATTTGATATTTTGTGACCATTAAATAAGTTTTAACTTATAAAGTTTGTGATTTATGATAAAAAAAAAATAAAAAAAAATATGTGACCTATTAATTTGATAAATTTGTGAAATAAGTTGTGACCCATAAAATTTGAAATTTGTGATTTGTAACCGATAATTGAATTGACCTATAAATTTTTTTTATTTGTAATCGAAAAATAATTTGTGACTTAGCCCCTGTTTGGTACAAATTATTTTATTCATTCTCATTCTTCTATTCATTATTCAATCACACAATCTTCAATAAAACAATATTTTTCATCGATGTTGTGGTTGTGACAGCAACAGTGGAGTGAGACTATATGATCAATCATTTCGGTGTTGTAACCAATAATTTAATTAATTTGTGACCAATAAGTAATATGTGACATGTAAAATTTTTGATTTGTGACCTACAAATTTGTTAAATTGTGACCAATAATTTGATAATTTGTGAGCAATTAATTTGATATTTTGTGAGCATGAAATAAGTTTCAACTTATAAAATTTGTGATTTATGACCAATTAAAGAAATTATCAGGAACGCCTCAAAAAAAAAATGCATATAAATTGACCCAAATGTTAGATCATAAGTTTGCCCGCCCCTACTTAAGGAAACAACTCAAGCCCACTATAATAACTCGAACACTATAGGGGTGTCGAAATATTTCATCTTCACCTACCTACTAGGAAATCAAGACGGGAAATGAACAACATTATGCCTGTCCTGGCTTTTATTTTTTATTTTAATAAATAAACAAGTAAATGTTTGCAGAAAATGAGAATATTTGGATCTTCATTCTGCCTCTTGAAAACTTCGATACAAAGAAGCAAGAGAGGGCGGAGTAGCCCATCCCCTTCCCAAACTCCCGCCAGCATCCCTAGTAAGTGAGAACATATTCGACTAAAGTTTAAAAGTAAGACAAATTTACTTCTATTTAAATTTCATTTTAATAAGTATTTAAAGTTGTTATCTTTTTTTATTAATTTTAAGGTATGAATTGTATTTAAAGCCCATGTTTGGTTTAGATAAAAATTAGAATTTTAGTAGATTTTGATAAAAGTTGATATAATGTATAATTGAAAAGTTATGAATCTCATTAGATATGTAATTAAAATTAATTATTGAATTTGACTTGTATTTTAATTCAAATTTTTATCTGAACCAAACACATAAAATAAGTAATTTTATTTATAAGGAAATTACACTCACCTCTATTTTTTTAACTTTGAATTTCAACAATTAAGTACAGAGATCCTTCTTTTAAAAATCAAGTAGATCCAACCCCCACCCCATACACACGTCGAGTCCAGGCCCACACTAAAAAATTTGTAAACATCTCTCTCTCTCTCTCTACAGATTCATCAAGTAGCCTACTCTCTCTTTCCCTACTCCTTTTCTCTATTTACATAGTGGTGCTAAAAGGGTCGAGTAGCTCGTCGGCTCGTCAAAACTAGGCCTATGGACGGCTCGACCTCGTTTTTGGAACGAGCTTGAGCCGAGCTGGGAGTTCGCCGGGCGAGCTGAGCAAGGCTCGTTGGCATGACCAACAAGCTTAAAGTTCATGAGCCCACAAGCTAGGATCGTGGGCTCGTAAAAATTGTGAAGAAAAAAGCGAAAAAAATTAAAAATTTAAAAAAAAACTCTTGGACTCGGCTTGGCTCGTGAGCTCAAGAACTCATGGGGCGAGCCAAGCTCTAGCTCAGCTCGTGCTCGAATGAGGTTGAGCTCGGCTCGTTAATGGGCCGAGCTACCACCACTACATCTACATATATGTCCAGCACCACAACCAACTCCAACCACCGGCATAGTCTTCGGAAACCAACCGACTATAAACCCACCCTAATTAATACAACTACACGTATAATTTCTTCAATTATACTACATGTACATTTTATTTTACATCATTTTTGACATTGTGTCACGTGTCTGCAGATGATTAGACATTTTTTTAAAAAAAAAAAAACACACTTTCCCGCACAACATTTTTTGAATTCCTGCAAAATGTCAACAAAAGTGTATACTATGGAATGAACACTTAGCATAATTCTAATTTCCTCCCCCGTTTCATAGATGAATACTCAATGCATCTCCACAATCATCCGTCACTCATCACCATCACTACTACCACACTCCCACCACAACCATCGGGATACATACCAAATTGTCGATGGTCTATGGTAGGGATGGGTTTTCCTAGTTTGTCTGTGGGGTGGGTGTTGGGGAAGAAGATTTCATTTTTTTCTTTTCTTTTCTATTATTTTTCTATTTAATTTGATAATTACAAAATTATTATTTTCCCCTCTTTTAAAATTGATGTAGTCAAATTTATTTTTTTATTTTTTTATCAACTGACGGGGGACTGGATGATTTTCATTCATTTAGGCTCTGTCACACTAACTTGAAAGGTTTGGGACCACGCGTGCAATAAATAAAAAGTTTTGGTAAAACTTGCAATGGTTTGAAAGATTTGAAGGTGCAACTACAAATTTCCCTAAAAACAATATTAATTTATCTTCACCTAACATTACCTCAAACATAGTTTCCCGACATACAATGACTTGAGATGAAGAATGGCAAAGATTCTTTCCTTTACTACTTTTTTCCATCCCTTTGGTCAAAACAATACGCGCATGGGCGCCTAACTCAACTATGCAAATACATGCACAATCATTGAGGTATGTAGACTTTAATACACCAGGTTTGACGCAAGTTATTCTCTCAAGAATGCATTTTTAATTGTGATTTAATTAAAAAAAATATAGTTGAAAAATAAGAAAAACTTTTGAATTTACGTGTAATAAAAATGTATTTTTAGAATAATGGGTATCAAACATGTTGTTAATTTCTTTTTTACGAGGACTTCAATAATGGGAGATGACAAAAAAATTTATTTCTATCGTGACGACACACTACAAAAATTCCGTGCAATTTTTTTTTTTTTTAAATGTCATGGACTTGGAGTCAAGACTTGTCCCCCTCCATCCGCCCTTCGACTTAGGTATTGACCACATCAAAATACTAAATTATTAACATAATTTGAAAAAAGCATGTAAAGTTTTTGAAGTGTAAAAAGTATTAGTAAAGTGAATTTCTATTGAAACATTGACTTGAGAAGATATTAGTTTTAAATTATTTATCACTATTTATATTTTAGGTATGACAAAATGTCGGGTTATTCAATCATTACTTGAAAGACAATTTTAAATTTTTAAAGTGTAAATATTTCTTTATAAAACAAAAATTAAAGTTTTAAATTATGCGTCATCATTTATATTTTCATATAGATTATGTATAACCCACTAGCAACAATAAGGTGTTCGATGTCGTGATAACTTTATTTGATAATATTTTTTCTTCTCTTATTCATTTTGTCACGTACTTTTTTTTTTGCTTAATCTTTTTTTCAAAAATATTTATTAATTTCTCAACTAGTCAAAATTAATTTTATTTTTATATATATATCACAGACCAATAATTTTTATCAACTTTTCAACTACGTGTTTAAAGGGTATGGTATTTGCCATATCATGTCCGGCCGATGACCCCTAGCATTTCTTACTTTATGTAGCTATGCTTTTGGACGGTACATGTAATGTCCACAACCTTTTATCAATCTTTTTTGTTTTTATTGCTTTTTAAGTAGGCTTTAGGGTCCTATTTGCATGATTTTTGCTTTTGGTTTTAATTTTACTTTTGCTTTTGTTCCCCGTAAAAGAGTTTTTAGAAGAAATTACTTTAATTTTTTGTTTGAAAAAAAATTTGAAAATAGCTTCTTATTTTGAAAGTATTTTTAGAGGAAGTCACATTGGATCAACTTTTTCTAAAAGTTTTTCAAAGAAACACTTTTATAAAATTAGTCAAACGAAAATAACATTTGAATTTCAAAATCTCATTTCGATTTTTCAAAAATCATATCAAACATCCCTTAAATCTATTTTATAGTGAAACTTCGCCAAAGTTCCGTTATGTCTAGTTAACATGTTGATCCATCCTCGGGGATTGAATCCCACTTGCATCCACACCAGGTCAGGTGTCAAACAGCATCTCTTCCTTTTGTATTGCAAATAAACAGCAAATATCATATACCATGTTGATGTCTACATTTCCACCCTTTTTCAGGATTTTGTCCGTTCAAGAATCCTATGCTTTTGTTTCTATATCCACATCATACTCGATACACCCTACTACTAACGTGTTTGGTGGGGATTAAAATTAAATTTTTAGTAAATTCTGATAGAAGTTTTTGAAATATTTAGTTGAAAAGTTGTGGAACTCATGAAAAATGTGGTTAATATTGATTTTTTTACTTTACCTTGAATTAAAATCTGATTTTAATCCAAACCAAACATGGGCTAAGTAAAATTTCAACGATGAAAACCTTTCAAATTAATCCCTATTAAGGGTGTGTTTGAGCCACATTATTTTAGAAGAATGTATTCTGAAATAGTAGATTGATGAAAAATGCGTGGCTGAAAAAAGAAGAAAAAGTAATTGATGTAATGGAAAATATTATTTTATTGAAAAATGTGTGGTTGAAAATAAATAGAAGAATGAGAATGAAAATTTTAATGTGTACCAAACGGGGGCTAAATTGTTACTTGACATCAAGGGGTTCAATTTTTTAGAGTTTGGTTACACTTTTTAACTTGGGCTAGTGAGCAGAAATTTGAAGTGGTACATAATTCAACGGGAGTTACGTTACTATTGAATGAAAACTGAGACTGTTTTTTTTTTTTGGTACCCAGGTATCCCAGATTAGCCAGACTAATTTCCTGGATCACCAGCCACCGGCGCCTCAGTAACTGGCGGAGGTAAACCGCGCGTCATGCCCAAATTGATCAGGGTTCGAGCACCCCTTATACTCCTGACCCCAAAGGAGCCTTCCTCCATGGTTATTACATCACCAAGCTGAGACTGTTATTTTAGTTTGATCATTAGAGGTTAGGGACCAAGTACCATCTCACGGCTTTTAAAGAACTACGAATATGAAACTGACGAGCGTAGTTATATTAACAAGAACGAGTCACATTTCACATCGTGCATGTCTATGTAAACCAATGCACCCATTTCTACGTCACGATTCCCTCTTAATAATATTGTGTACGTATATCGTAGACGCCCACACAAGACAAAGATGATAATCTCGTAAGATAAAATAACTCATATTTCTATAAAAGCATNGCACCCATTTCTACGTCACGATTCCCTCTTAATAATATTGTGTACGTATATCGTAGACGCCCACACAAGACAAAGATGATAATCTCGTAAGATAAAATAACTCATATTTCTATAAAAGCATTTATTTCCAACATAAATGCAATAAATTGAAGTGATATAAATAAATAAAAATTCCCTGCCATGTATAATTTTTGCTCAGTGATTGAAGACTTCTATAAAGGGACTTTCGTTATCAGTCTTTACATATGCAACTGTGAATACACAATTTTATTAATTCTTGAAGTAGACTTGGAATGAATCGATTCTCTTTACACAGCATATACTATGTAAACTTTCCAATTTCATGCAATCAATATAGAAAAGAGTGCAAATAAAGACACAACATATGGGTGTGGTCCAAGCATTAGTTAATGTAATTACTAGCAATAAGTCACTTAAAAAAAAAAATGAATTTCAACCAAAATGAGTAGGAGTCCCCTTTTGCCTCTCTCTTATTAGTAAAGATTAATCAAAGAAATACATCCATTTTGCAGAAAAAAGAACACTACATCATAAAGCATTTATAAGCTATATCAGGGTTTCAAGATTTAACTGTCCTAACCTTGCCAGGATTTCGGGTTTTCATATTCGTTTCGATCTTCATAAGAAGTGTCGATGCAGTTATGATCAAGGCCAGTAATACTCAAAATGCCACTATGAGAAATAGGCTTTAATCCCAAGAAATCCCTTGTAGTTCCATCAATTCCACCACTTTCATTTGTGCTAAACTGATGATGGGCTGCATGAAAATTTTCATCTTTCTTCCAGGAATTGAAGATCCCGCCAAATGCATCTTCAAAAGTTGACCCTTCAAATCCAGGATTGTTCATCGTCGTATCATGAAGCAAAGAAGGTCCACTTGTACTACTATCACCTGATGGTGGTGCACCTCTGTCTGTACAACCTTTCAATGCAGCTTTATTCCCGTATAAAGCCAAGCCATTGATGAACCCACTGACCATTTTTTCACGTGAGGACAAGTTTAGACCAAAACCAGTTGTACTGTAAGCAGAATCAGTTGCAAACATGTGATCTTGGTGGGGTCTAATAGGCATGGCTGCTGGTGACGGACATGGGCTAGTTTTTGCACCCATTTGTACAGCTTTCTGTAGCAATGAAGTAGCTGAAATGTGAGGAAAGGCTGTTGGGTTGTAGGGTGGTAGAGTGGGGGGTCCATGGCCACTACTAGGGTTAGGGTTTTGATTCTGAGAAAATTCTTGATCATAATGAGAAAATGCTTGATCTAATCTAGGGTTGAAGATTGACGGGGTAAGGTCAATGAGTGGTGGGCCAGAGCCAGAAGTGGGACCAGGTCCCTGTGGTGCTGGTGGACAAGAAGCTAGCCATAGTGGAATCTCAGGCCTTGAACTGAAAATTTGTTGTTCTTTTTTTATTGTGTACGGGAAATTATGAGCATTGAATTGAGGTGAAACTTGAAGGTTCATATGGGATGTCGAGAAATTTGCTTGAGATGTGATGATTTGGATGTTGTTACCAGTTATTGTTTTTGCACTCTCTTCTGTTAAAGCATCACAAAAGGCCCTGTGTGTTATAAAACTGTCCCTCCTGAAAGGAAAAAAAAATAGCATAACAAGTCAAGAAATTAACCAAAACTTATGTAACAGCATAATTAAAACTTTGTCAAATCTTATGAAATGGATCCTAATAAACGAGTTGAATACCGGATACAAGGCTTAATCAACACACATGACACGTATGGACGTGGATTACCTATTCTCAGTTCGAAATTTCAATACTTCCCCTATACAATTAGTCCCCAAAAAAGATGATTTCGAGAAAATCAAGAATGACCCTTTTGATATTTTCTATTCAGAGGTTGTTTGGTACATCTCAAAATTCAATTAAAATTGAAAATATGATCGTTATTAGACCATTCGTCTAGTAAAAGTCAACAATAACAAATAATTTTTCAATTTTAATCTGATTTTAATCTATACCGAACACACCCTAAGTATATTGATGGACTAAAACTGAATACATTTTTTCACCCACCCCACCCCAACCGCCTTCTTGCTAGAATGAAGTGATTGAACTTGTACCTCGAGAAAAGGGTTCCACAGTCACATCTGTACTCCCTAGTGCCGCAGGTTTTGGAGTGGGCTTTCCAATCAGATCGAACTGCATATTTCTTTGAACATTTCTCACATTTCCACTTCTTCTCCCCATGTTTTCTACAAAAATGCTTCTTTATCCCTGTCAAATCCCCCAGTGCCCTTGATGGATCATGGTGTACACATGTAGTTTCTGGGCAAACATATACTTTTTTCCTCACTTCCTTGCTTGTTCTTTGCTTCAGTTTCCATGGCAAATTATGCCCTCTTCTATGAAGTTGAAGATTCTGTTCTCTTTGAAAACCTTTGTTGCAAATTTCACACACAAATCTGTTGGTTGCCATGAGAGTTCTTGGTGATAAAGCTATCACTTCTGCACCAGGATCTAGTCCAAAACCACCAAGATTTTTAACTTTTCCCAAAAAAAAGTTACTCATCGATAAAACAAGCAAGTAAACTAACCTGGATTGCCTGGTTGATTCCTCTTTTTCTTCACTGTTTGAGGCTGAGACTGAGACTGATCAGTTGTAGGAGGAAAATACTGAGGTGGGTACATGATACCATTATCATTTCTGTTAGTCGAAGAAGAAACGCTGGCTTCACCCGAGGCTGAAGTCAAATTCGACATGTTTTCGTCTACAAGAGGATGTGATTGTTGGATTGTTAAACCTTTCATCATCTCACACTGCAAGCAAACATCAGCAAAAGGGTAAAAATCTAAGTGGATGAGGCCTCAGATCTTAACTTTTTCTTGAAAATAAAGACAGGATATTTGGGTTTAAAGACAAAACTACACACCTAGAAAATGCTAAAGTTTGTTAAAACTGGACAAAATGAGGTGAATAAGCACTTATTTTTGCTTCTTGATTATGGCTGCTTCTTCTTCTTCCCTCTTTGGCATCACCCCAGGAGACAATACAACTTTTTTTTTTCTTCAAAAAAAACCAAACCCACTATTTTTCCTTCATGATTCGATGGCTTTTCACTTTTTCTGGCCAAAAAACTTTGAAAAATCAGTACTTACGAACATGCATATAACAACAAATACACACAACCTCTTCTTTAGTGTGTATGTGAGAGATAGATAGATAGATGGAGATATAGATATAGAGAGAGAAAGAGCTCTATGTGGATGAGAAGAACGCCCTGCATAATCTAATCCTCCACGGTTCCACCCTTTACCAAAATAATAATAATAATAATAAAATTAAAACCCAGCCCTACTACTGCAAGCCCTGACGTGCACTTTCTGTCTTTACTTTTGTTTTCTTCTCACAACCCCAGAAAAGTCTGATATTTCTTTATTGTAAAATTTAACTTTATTAAAAGTTTTAATTTTTTTTGTTCCACTACACACCATATAATAAAGTAATTCAAGAAAGCAACCATTTACAAAAGAGAAGTCGATTTGAATATAAAGAAAGTGAAATTGATTTCGCATTATTTCTCAGTAAACTAGTCTCTTTCCAGTAGACCCCTCTTATCAACTTTCAAAAATTTTACGGTCTATATGATTGAGTCATTGATTGAGAATAAAGAATATAATTAAAAAGTTACGTATAAAAAAAAAAAAATTTGTTGCCCTTTTCATTTCATCATCAGTAAAACTTATTTTATCAGCAGAAAACTAGCCTGCCTAATCCTAAAAGAAACAAGTCCATATATTTTCAGTTGTTTCGACAATCGAGAGATTGCTCGTTGTGTTATTGAAGATCAAATAATATAATCGTAATTTTCTTCTTGCTTTCTATAAGGAATAGAGAAGACTGGGATGAGTGATGATCGACTTTTTTATAATAATAATGGAAAATATATTATGAAAGAACACGTTTTTGTCAAGGTTGATGTGTGTTCTTTTGAGTTGTCAAAAGTAAACTTTTGAATTGGAGAATTTGATTTTTGATATTGATATGTCATCAAAACAACAATTTTCTAAATTAGTACAAAGTTATGGGCAGTCCATAGTCCACAAATCACTTAGTTTTCATCATAGCAAATATCACACTATAGATTCTTGTTATAAAAGGGTGGAAAAATCACAATGTCCCTATTTGGTTTAGTTTGAGAAGAAGACAAAAATTTAAGCCAAAATTAGCAGTTAATTTTAATCATAGTTTGATGAGATTTACAATTTTTTTCAACTTTTAAATCATACATTTCATAATTTTATCAAAATCTACTAAAAAATTGATTTTTATCAAAACCAAACATGATATATATATATATATATATATATATATTGTATGCGCCTTAAAATTGAGTTTCAAGGAAAAAAGAAAAAAATTAATGATGAATAAGCAGAATTTACGTAATTCAACACTTAGGCCCCGCTCGGTAGAGATTAAAATTGAAAAACTAGTTGTTATTATTGATTTTTATTAGACGATTGGAATCCAATAATAACTATACTTTCAATTTTAATTAAATTTTAATCTCTACAGAACACGCCCTTAATTAGCTTACGTTACCACACGAAGACAAGAAAAATTTACTAATCGTGGAAGAAAGAATTCAACTCGAGCCAAAAAAGAATATGAGTTTCAAGTTTCGATTCGTGACTGGAATTGACTCGTTGACACCTCTAAGTAAACTGAATATGTCATTAAATTAACACGGTTGTTCCATGGGACTATAAGACTTTAAATTGAGATGAATTATAAACTACGTAAGTATTCAAATATATACTTGAATAGTATTAGACCGTAATGAATACTATGTGCAATAGACATTAAGCAACGTATGAAAATTGTAGTAGTTAGAACGAGAAATATAATAAAATACGGCCAAAGAAAAATAAAATAATGATCAATATTTTTATCCTCATCCTGTTGGCTATATGTGAAGGAATTAATTATTTGGACTGCCTATGGATCTGCACAGTCTACTTGAGATATTTTAAATAAAATTAAAAAATAATAATAATTTTGGTTTGTCATTATCCTGTTTATTCTTCAATGATTTAAGTTTTTTTAAAATTGAAAATGGGATCTTGCTCAAACCCCAAGTCTCAACATGCACTTACAGCTCACCTGTCTCAATTAAAAATTACTGCAAATCTTTTTAAAAGATATTTGTTTTAAAAATTGTAAGGTCTGTTTGATTGTGCTATATTTCCTATGAAAAATGGAAATTAAATCTCATTTCCACATTTTTACATGTTTGATTGACTACATTATTTATGGAATTGATTTTTCACATTTTTTTGGTTTTTGGCAAAAAAATTTCTAGACAAATTTTTTTTTTTTCAATGGAAACAAATTTTATTTCCAATTGTAACAAATCTTATCCCTTTAATGGACAATTTCTATAAAAACAAAGTCAAACGAATACTAAAAGATCCAAAATTTCAATATTTTTCAGGTAGAAAATTATATCAATCAAACACAATTAATTGACAATTCTCACTAAAACAAGTTTTAGGCAATTCAATTCCCTAAAATTCATTTTCTTTTCACACAATTCCATTCTTCCAATCAAACAAATCCTAAGTTTAATTGAATGTTTGGCTATCCTTCATATGTAGGTTTAATTATAAGTCAATTTAAAATAAAATTATATTTTTGTTAGACAAAGTTGAAAATAATATTTATGATACATAGCCCCTATTTGAAACATATTTTGAGAAGTACAGAAATTTTGGAATAGTGATTCATGTAAGAATGTGTGGTGAAAAAGTGATGAAAAGTTTTTGATTTGTGTGTAATATTATTTTATTGGTAGAATGTGTGGTTGAAATGAAAAATGAAAATGAAAATGAAAAATTAATGAGTGTCAAACGAGGGCATAATTTGAAAAGTAAATTATCTCCTATTCTTTACCATATATTTTTTTACATGGAAATAAAAATAATAATATGTCCAAATATGTGTAAAATATAATAAATCACTATAATAAATCACCTCTAACTATTTAACCTAACCACACGTGATTAATTGATAAACACTGATGTCCAGATTTATGTGTCTCGTAATTTAATTAAATTTCTCGGGTAATCTTGCAATTGTAATATCTTCTTTTATGCTCCATATTAGTAATAAAGTCGTGACTCGATCCAAAAACACTAACAATAAGAGGAAAAAAGAGAGACGGGTAACTACATATTGCTAGTGAATGTCACGCTGGACTCGTACTATTTAATAGAGGTCGAATTTCTTAGGCAAGTCCTAAAGTTTAAAAAAAAATCGCCGTAGAGTCTACCGACCATCTTTTAAAAAAAAAAAAAAAAAAACCTACTTTTTATAAGTTAGATAAAAATAATTAGATGTACTATGAGCTTGTTTGGTTTAGATTTTTTGGATGAAGAATTGATTTTGAATAGTGATATGATGATAAATGTGTGGTTGAAAAAGAAGAAAAAATTATTGATGTGATGGAAAATATTATTTTATTAAAAATTGTGTGGTTAAAAATGAGAATTGATTTACTGTAGAATGAGAGAATATCTTCCAAACACACCCTCAG
>CAIGRO010009587.1:0-15707 GCA_903798355.1 Fraxinus baroniana
TCCTTCAACTTTGACTTTTGAGGCAATTACCTAACATCGGATTCCCAAGTTAACTGGTTAAGGTTCCCTATCTGAGTTATGCTACTTGTACAAAGTCATTTTGTCAACACACTTTTGTAAACTACCTTTGTACAAATAGCTTAATTGTCCCTATTATGAACTAATTTTGTTGATTCCTTTTGCCTATTGGCCGGCCTGCTTGTTTCGACCTTTGCATTTCATGCTCAGATCCCCAAGTGGGCCATCTTGGCCACCCACGACCTTGGCTTCTTTTTAAGAAAAAGGTTAAGTTGTCTCGTGAAAAAGTAAAAAAAAAAAAAAGAAAAAAAGAAATGATGCAACTCTTGACAACAAAGGGATAAAGTTTTATGCACAAGTGTTTTTAATCAAAAAGACGCTATAAATTTGAATTTCATCCAATTTCAAACTTGTTGCTTCCTTTTCATTTCAATAATGAATCATATCAAAGAAATTAAGGGACCATTAGATTAAAATTGAATTAAAATTGAAAAAATAGTCTTTATTGTTGACTTTTATTAGACGAGTATGACCTAATAACGACTATATTTTAGTTTTAATTGGATTTTAATCTCTACCGAACTGACCAAAGACTTGTGATTGATAATTCTCAAATTCCTTCCTGCCAGAGAGAGAGAGAGAGAGAGAGTTTCTTTGTTTCTTAACTATTTCCAATAAATCAATAATCGAACTTACTGAAAAATTGATAGAAACCGTTTTCTTCAAATATTATCTTTTGTACGACCTTCTGCAGCGAAGAATTGGGATCACTGTTAGACATGAGACACTATGACATTTTCAGAGACAAATTGACAAGGTCCAATACCACTAAACTTAGCGTAGTCTGAGCAATTGTATCAACTATTTCCAATAAACCAATAATCGAACTTACTGAAAAATTGATAGAAACCGTTTTCTTCAAATATTATCTTTTGTACGACCTTCTGCAATGAAGATTTGGGATCACTGTCAGACATGAGACACTTTGACATTTTCAGAGACAAATTGACAAGGTCCAATACCATTAAACTTAGCATAGTCTGAGCAATTGTATCACTTGAATTTGAGCAAAAACTATTTCGGGCGAAGAATATGTTCGAGGTGGATTTGAATAATAATTACTCACTAGAGAAATACCATTTGATTTAGGAAAAATGTCAAGCCTGGAAATGTTAAATTTCTCCTAAAATCATCCCATTGGATTTGTTTCCAAGAGTTTTCAAATATGCATGGTCCGTGGAGATTGATAAGTATTGTTCACTTATTTACCACTCATTTATATTTACTTTTAAATTCTTCCCATCCAAAACGGAGGTTTTATGTTTCTTAGTTTAAAGTAGCATTTTTTATTATGTTGTGAGCATAAAAAAATGATGGAAATTATTTTTGGAATGGTTAATGTTTTATTTTTATTTACAAGATTGATCTCCTATTAGGTACAGAATTTTTAAAATTCTTTACGATTGTACATAGGACTGGGCTTGAAAACCGCAACTCGAAAAACCGACCTGACCCGACACATTGCCCACCCCTAAATTGTAAACCATCACGTAACAAGTAACATTGTTCAATTCTTTTTTAATCATGGATTCTTTCAATAAAAATTATTGCACTTGACTCATAATTTTTTTTCCCCTATTTTTAAATCACGCATACTTTAAAATAATTATTTTTCATAAAAATTATTCTAAAAAAATTTCTTCAATTATTGATATACCTATTTAGCCGATAATCACGTTAGTGACCTAGTGAGCACCTGTGAATTAATACTGTACGTGGGTATTAATTTAAGGTGGAGAGATATTATGCTGTCACGTGGCATGTATATACACCACCTGGCGGAACGCACATATCAGTGTATGATGTCCATCTACCGTTGTCCACTTCATAATGATTAATATAAAGGAAAAGATAAGAGCCCATTTGGCTGACGTTTTCGGTTTTCACCAAACAAATTCACTCAACTCACTCCCTCTATCTCTCTCTCTGCAAAAATGTCGACTCTCTGTGTTCCGGCACATGTTCCCTCCGTCGCTGAAGATTGTGAACAACTCCGCAAAGCCTTTGCAGGTCTCTTTCTCTTTTCTCTTGATTATGCTATCTTAATTATCTGATCAAGATTCATTAATTAAGCATATAAATTCCATTGATGAATCTTGATCGTCTACTTTTTTTTCTGATGTGGATTGATCATGATTTCGCTTTGTGCAAAGATCCCTTCTTTTTTGAGGAGAGGGATCATAACTGAATACAACAATTATGGTTCTGTTTGTTCTGTTCTTGGTTTTGTCAAAGGTCAATGGCACTTGATCTATGGAAATTAGTCTAGTTGATGATCTTCTTGTAATAGATCTAACGTAAATCGGGTTGATGATGATCTAAACTGTGGGTAATTCTGTTGTTGATTTATTTATGATCCAAATCATTTGATCTTGGTTTGTTTTATCATTTGATGGATTTCTTCATGTTTCAAAATCATTTCCTTTCAGGATGGGGAACAAATGAGGATTTGATCATCTCGATTTTGGGTCACAGAAATGCCGCCCAGCGCAAGATGATTAGGCAGGTTTATGCCGAGACTTATGGAGAAGATCTGCTCAAAGCTTTGGATAAGGAACTTACAAATGATTTTGAGGTTTGATTTCTAAATCTTAAAAGGGATGAAAAATTTAGATCGATCAAGTTTGAACCAGGATATAATTTATCATGATGTTCTAAATGTATGTATATCAGAGGCTTGTAATGCTATGGACACTGGACTCTTCTGAACGTGATGCGTATTTGGCGAATGAAGCTACAAAGAGGTGGACATCGAGCAATCAGGTCCTTATGGAAATAGCTTGTACAAGGTCTCCGAAAGAACTGATTCTGGTAAGGGAAGCTTATCATGCTCGTTTTAAGAGATCGCTCGAGGAAGATGTTGCTTATCACACACACGGAGACTTCCGCAAGGTACCTGTAATGTTATCTGTACTATTTTATAGCTTTCAAGATTTCTAGGACCGGTATTTTTGTAGTATCGATTTGCAGAGGAACCATAGAAATGTCAGCCTTAGAATATATTTGGTTAGGTGAATTAGATAGTATTGGACGATATTATCAAAGAAAGAGAAGTTAAATCTCGTTCATCGTATGGTTCAACCATATCTATTTGAGTATTGCGTTTCATACGTGCCCGCGTTACTTAAGATGATAGTTTGGCTTCAAGAAAATGAATAGTTGTTTAAAAAGGAAGGAGGGTCGAAAGGCAACGTGTGTTTCTTGGACAGAATTTATTTATCGCATTGTTAATTATTTCAGCTTTTGGTCTCCTTGGTGAGCTCATATCGATATGGGGGAGATGAAGTTAACTTGACACTTGCAAAAACAGAAGCCAAACTACTGCACGAGAAAATTTCGAAGAAGGCTTGCAATGATGATGACTTCATTAGGATTTTGGCAACGAGGAGCAAAGCACAGGTCAATGCGACGATAAATCAATACAAAAATGAATTTGGAAATGATATAAGCAAGGTAATGCTTGTGAACTTTATTCATGGTTAATTTTCTAGCTTGAAGCGTTATCTGAAAGAAATTTTATTCGCAGGATTTAGAGGCCGACCCCAAGGACGAGTTCCTTTCAATACTGAGAGGAACTATCGAGTGTTTGATATGCCCTGAGAAGTACTTTGAAAAGGTTATCCGCCTTGCAATTCACAGGCAAGGGACGGATGAAGGAGCGCTCACACGAATTGTTGCTACTCGAGCTGAGGTTGACATGAAAATAATCGAGCACGAGTATCAGAAGAGGAACAGTGTGCCACTGGATCGTGCCATTGCTAAGGACACGACTGGAGACTATGAGAAAATGCTGTTGGCCCTGATCGGTCACGAGGAAGCTTGAATAATGGCAGCTACTGCTATATGGTTTTTCTGTACGCGTGTTTTAATTTATGCCTATGTTTTGCGTTGTGTGTCTTTTGTTGTCGTGAGCTAAACCATGTCTCTTATCTTATTGAGAAATGTGTGCGTAAACTCGAGTTATCTTGAATAATATATTATCTATGTTTTGTATGTGGAAAATCGTGTTTTATCTAAACCATGTCTCTTGTGAAAAAACATTTGCATGCTATATTTTAGTTATTGATAGTACAAAACATATTTTGCGAGGAAAAAAATATAAAAATACGTTATTAAAAACAGTTAAACATACTTGTGTGTGTTCGTCTTTCATTATTGTAGAAGAAATGGAGTAATGAATAATATTTTTTTGAGAATGTGTGATTGACATTTAAAGTAACTTTATTGATTCTTGTGTAGAATATTTTAATGGGTGAATGTTCGGTGGAGAATCTTACGATAACAAACAATGTTTTGAAATAATGAGAGACAAACGGAGCCTAAAATATCCTTAATTTGCAAATAATTAAATAACAAATCATGCCGTATGATAAATTACGTAACATTTTACATACTATTCAAAAATAAAAATAAAAAATCTATTACTCTTTGAACTAGAAACAATCATTTAAAAGAAAAAAAAAAACATTTTAATAAAACAGCATAAGCTTTTAGTAATTAAATTATAATGAATAATGTTTTAAAATATTGTGTTGTGTGTTGTGCAATAATATATAGGGTGTGATTTACAATTTTTCATTTAAGTGTATTTTGGCTTGTTTGCCATTTCTATTTCTCCATGCAAGATGTCTTTTTTGTTATAATAACTCAAATACAATATGTAAATTTTAAATTTGTGAAAATATGTACGTAAATTGTAAATGCACACAAATGCACTGTGCATTGGTTAAATTTCCTTTTTTATAATTTCACTTGTTTGGTAAGACAAACTATACCGTACAACGTAATATTAGAGTAACCATGGAGGAAGGCTCCCTTGGGGTCAGGAGTATAAGGGGTGCTCGAACCCTGGTCAACTTGGGTATAACCCGCAGTTTACCTCCGCCAGTTACTTAGAGACCAGTGGCTGGTGGTCCAAGAAATTAGTCTAACTAAAGGGTACCAAAAAACAAAAAACCTAAAATCTTGTCAAGTTTTGTAATAAATATTTATTATTTNCAGTTTACCTCCGCCAGTTACTTAGAGACCAGTGGCTGGTGGTCCAAGAAATTAGTCTAACTAAAGGGTACCAAAAAACAAAAAACCTAAAATCTTGTCAAGTTTTGTAATAAATATTTATTATTTGTAAATATTGCTAGCATGTCTACGACTATTTTTAAACATGTTTATAAGTTTTGAATAGGGTTAGAGATGGTCCGGTTTGATTCGATTCTGAGAACCGAATCAACCCAAAATTTTCGGGTATTTAGAAAATGAAACCATCAGTTCCAAATATAATTATGGAATTGTTCGGATTCGGTTCTGTTCTGTTCCGTACCATAATTAATTTTTTTTTAACATTTACAGCAATAATACATAAATACAACTAATGACATATTCATTCGTAGCTTCAATGGAAAGTTGGAGAGGGGAAGTCGGATTCTGCAGTCGGCGACTTCGATTTGGGCATGTAGATGTAGGTTTTCAATTTATCAAACGATTTGGGGTTAGTGGACTTGTGCTTACCGAATAAAAGTATGAAATTGGAAAGAAAATGATTAAAATTTAAAAAGGCCTAGATCTTAGGTTAACAATAAAATTAATAATTAAGCCAAAAACAAAAAACAAAAAATTAAATTCAAGGTTGTGCTGGGCTAGATAGGCATGGACTTGGCTTAGGAGTTAGAGTATTAATCATTAAATTAGTTAATTTACTAATTTGTTTAGAAAAAATTAAAATAATTTAATCAGTTCAACATAAAAAAGTAAAAAAATTATTTAGGTTCGATTTTTATTCGGCTTTTAGGTTCTTGGTCTAGAACCAAATCAAACTCATCGATTCTCGATTCAAATACTCCGTTCAAGTATTTAATTTATGAAGAATCGCTTAATTCGATTCAGTTCAGTTCGGGTTCGAGAGTTTTGTCTTGCCTTAATTATGAATCCTAAAAATATGTAAATTAATAAATAAATAGTAAATTATGAATCTTATCAAATGTGAAAATAGAAAGACCGCGTTTGGAAGGAATTAAAATCCAATTAAAATTGAAAATATGGCTATTATTCAGTCCCACTGGTCTAATAAAAATCAACAGTAACATCTAATTTTTTAATTTTAATCCGATTTTAATCTCTACCAAACGAGCTCAAAGTATATCTGATCAACTCAAATTATAATTTTAAAAACGTCAAACATGGAATGCATATTTCTCGTGCAATCAAATGTCTAGCCACTATAATATTTAACTAATCTTATTCCTAATAAACTTAAGATTAAATACACTCAAAAAACACTTCTCAGAGAGCTATATAAATCATTGAGAAATGAAATTTCATGTCATCCTCGCAATGTCCTTTTATTTTGATCCACATTATTTTGGAAGAATATATTCTGAAATAGTAAATTGATGAAGAGTGTGTGGTCAAAAAAGAAAGAAAAGTTATTGATGTAATGAAAAATATTATTTTTATTGAAGAATGTATGGTTAAAAATGAGTAAAAAAATGAGAATGAAAATTTTAATTTGACTCAAACAGGGGCTTAATGATCCGGTATCTTCTCCAACAAATAAAGAGTAAAGTTGGAAGTCAAATGCAGGTAAACCACCTTGAAAGTGAAGAGAGAAGTCACCATCCCTTGATTATAGCTTAAGAAATGGCTATGGATATTTACAAGTTTTTAGGCTCTAACATACCAACACTTCCGTTCAAGAATCCTAAAATAAAGCTATAGTATATGTAACTTAGATAACATTAGAACAAAGTTCAATCATATGTTACTTCTGCACTGTCAACAAATCCATCTCTGCATGTACTCGAATAATACGAGTAGACAAATGCTTGCTTCGAGTCCCTCAATCCAATCAAACAGACGACTCAAAAACTAGGAACTTTTCAGTAATGTCAACAAGGAGAACAAGTGTCAAACACATTGAGGACTTGAAAGATTTTCGAAGTAAAAAACAAGAGGAACTACCCGAATTTAGAGCATATAACCTAGCACTTCATTAGCATGAACAAAGAAATGACTGAAAATATAATCCAATTAGCCAACTCTTCATAAAACTGATGAACATGTTAATCAAACCTAAAACATACCAAAACCCACAACTCAAAGGTCAAATCATATTGGAACAATTCCCTTCTAAGATGAAAGAAAACACAAACGATAATGACAACATATATGAAAAGACAGATTATATGAAAAGAAATCCCCGTCTAAATATGATAGACACAAGTAATAAGTAAACAGTTGAGTTAGACCTAACAAGTTACACCAGAGCAATGCTGCTCTCGCCACCCGGGGGTTTCCGAACTCCACCTAGGTAGTCCCGGGATTCAGCTTTCCCATCGGCAAATATATTACTGCCACTCATTTCTCGCAATTTCGCAGAACTCAGAGGCTTCTCAGCAGATGCAGGTGGTGCATCTCCCTTGAAAATGTTGTTGCCTGAAAGCTCTGCAAATTTCTGGTTAGGAATCTTCTTTGCTGTCTTGACAGTGGGCTCCTCACTCAGAGCACCATTGTTCTGGCCTCCAGCACCCTATAAATGAGAAAATTTTGAGAACTAACTAGAAAAATGAAGAATCTCAAATTCCATAAAAGACCGAGAGACGTTATCAACCATACCAAAAAGGAGATACCGATTTATTAAATAAAAAATCTTCCAATTTGTAGTCGAACTTTTAGATCATAAATTTTAACAGAACTTGTTCTCAATTTTTACCTTTCCAACGACAATTTTAATCAAATATTTTCTATGTTTGTTCTATTATTTTCTAGGTTGACAAATAAGGAAAAGTGAGCTACTGTAAGGACAACAGAATGAGCACATATGTGCCTACATTATCTGATGCAGGTTCTCCAATAGTAATGCTTTCTCGTAAAGCCAAAGCGCGAGTAGCCAAGGGGCGGGGTTGAATTTCAGGTGGTGGGGCGAAAATATCATGCCCACTGAGTTCCTTCATTTTTCCGTCCGAAATTTGTTTCTTCAACATTGCCTCGGACTCACTTTCCAGAGTTCCACTCAACTCCCGCTGCTTTGCCACTTCAGGCAGACTAGATGGCTTCTTGGGAGAAACTGTTTCTTCTTCACCAAAAGAAATGTGAC
This sequence comes from Fraxinus baroniana, assembly GCA_903798355.1. NCBI lineage: Eukaryota > Viridiplantae > Streptophyta > Magnoliopsida > Lamiales > Oleaceae > Fraxinus > Fraxinus baroniana. Next base: position 8,168 of record CAIGRO010009587.1, read on the forward strand.
TGGTTCCCGCCAATGCTTGCTAATAACAATTCAACCATCAAAGGTAGGTTATAAACGTTCACAACACATCATGTAGAATTGCATAATAAGCTTAACCAGAAAATATCAAACCTGGTACATTCGTAGTCCAGTTTTGTTCATCGAGTTCTGCTCAATATCCTCAGATTCTGATGCTTCACTTTCTCCCTTGGATTTGAATATACCACTACCAGTCATTTCCTTCATTTTATAGTCTGAACACGGTTTCCTGGAATGGCCCAAACACTAAAGAGTTTTAAACATTTCCACAAAAAGGTACAAAAGGGAAAGATAGATACCAATAAAAATATCATGTTGCACGAAATAGTAAAAAGTACAATTTGCATCTCATTAGCACTAAATCCTGAGATAGCCAATAATGAAAACCATATTAAAACATCAATCACACTACACGTACACTCTCCCTTACACCGTCCTTTATACTCTTCCACGTGCCAATATCTACACTCTTAATTTTAAACTCTCCCCTTTACACCATCCTTTATACTCTTCCACGTGGCAATATTACACTCTTAATTTTAAATTCATCCATCACATCAGTGCACATATTTCTTCCACATAAAAGAGAATGTCATCCAAGTGGTAAGGAAGGATGTACATATAGCATTATTCATTAAAATATATAATTGTTTGAAAAGTTGTGATATGGTGACTCATTATAAGCTCTCAGGGTACTATCAAAAGTCAATGATGGTTCAATCAAGAATTGCGAGTTTTTGTTGTCAATCAAGAATTCAAGTACATGCTACGACACTATGCTATTGATGATGGTTCTCCTAGTTCAATCTTATAACATTATGAAAGAATTTATTTCCATATAAACCTTCTACAGTCCATTTATTCAGCAAAACTATTAATATAGCATTCGCTCACATCATAAGCTGTAACTCCAAAAGTGTCCGTCGAATTCAAGACTTGAAGAACTAAGGTAAGATCTGATATGGCAATCAAAGGTCTTCAAAATGACAATATAACAAACACAAAGAGGTATATAGAGATCTCACTAATTCAGTAACTTCTTGGTTAAAAGACAATGTCAATTGAACAATCACTGACATGAATAATTTTACCTTTCAAAACGTCATAAGAAACAAGAATAAATTTAATTTACAAACGAAATAATAAATGAGAAAACTGTGAATATAATAATGACGCATCCAAAAATTTACAAGAAAACAAAAACACTAGACAACAAAATCTTTGTACCATATCATTTATTGCTCAAATTAGAATCATAAAAACAAAAAATCACCAGTTTGAAAAATATTAATAAAGAAATTGAAGATTGAGAAATAACAAATACATACAATACACAAATTGATCTAGATCTTTAACCTTTTATTCAAGCTCTCAACTTCTTCATCCGTAACCTGACCGCCAAACACCACCTTTCTGATCCCATCAGACGGCTGTCATTCATTGTTGTACAATTAAGCCCACCAAAATTAAAAAAAAATTAAAAAAATATCTAGATTTACGAATAAAAGAAGTAAAATAAAAAATTCCGTGAAATGGATTAAACTTTACCTGGTGGGAACGGGCGGATGCACGGGATGCAGAAGCGGTGGCGGGGGAATATTCCTGCGGATTCTCAGACCAGGTAAGTAGATCTGCCGTTGATGTGTGAGGCTTCCTCACCGGCGTGTTCTTCTCCATTTCAAATTATATTTTACCAAAAAAAAAAAAATTTAAAAAAAAACGCTCTTTCGTTTTGCTTAACTAAAATTAAATCAGCTTCCTTTTCTTCTTCTTGTTTTAAACCTCGAGATCTGATCTGAGTATGATGAATTGAAATGACGATGAATTCCTGGCTGTTTAAGATTTTTTCTGGGCTTTTTTCTGTAACGTTTGTTGGGAGCTGGATAGAGAAAGATAAGAGAGAGACTCTTTTAGTAGCTGAGTGCCCGATAGGGAGGCTTGGATTGAATTCTTTCTTTTAAACTTTTATTCCGCCTTTGTTTCTACGGGAGCATGTGCACTGGTTCGACAGGCACGTGGCCCTGGCAGAGTGAGCCCACTCGAGTATTCATCTCCTTTATTCCGATAATGCCCCTTATATGTATATTCCCCTATTACCCCCTGCAGGGTTTTTTTATATTTATGTTTTCTTTTTATCATAATTTTTGTTATTTTCAATCTTTTGGCTATTATCAAGAATTTTAAAAATTCTAACCTCGATAACATAAATAGATACACTAATTATTCAAATTTTAAAACTTGATAATAAAAAATTTGGAACATTTTATTGCACATTAAAAAAGTAAGAGCGCACGATTGATTTTAATAAGAAACAAACAATTCCGATATTAATGAAACTCTCTGCATACTGAATCAAATGCTTTTTTCTACAGCAATAGAAGCGATAGAACCAAATCAAACTTGACGAGTAATGTTTGATCAGTTATGTTTATGGCAAAGATTATGTAGCTAAAATCAAGAATAAAAAAAGTAATGTTTATTTTTCAATTTTAAGAATTAAAACTCATTAATTTAATTGAAATCAACCGAAACAAACCAATTCTATTCGATTCTAATAATTTTTAGAAAAATACTATGTGTCGAAATTTTTTAAAAAATAATGTACAATCGTCACCAACTTTAACCTACTATTCTAAACTTGTAAAAAGAAAAAGAAAAAGAAAAAGAAATACTTGACATAAAATGTATTTTGGAATAGTGTTTGAGCCTCATTTTTTGATCAAAATACATTTTGAAATAGTATTTTGTTGAAAAATGTATGATTAAAAAAATTAGATTTAGAGTGTGTTTGGTGCACATTAAAATGAGAAAATGCATTCTTTTGATGTGATGTAATGAGAAATATTTGGTTGAAAAAAAATGAAAAGTTATTGATGTGATGGAAAAATTTTTTTTTATTTTATGTGATGATGAATATATGGTTGAAAAATAAGGAAAATTTATTGATGTGATGGAAAATATTATTTTATTGAAGAATGTGTAGTTGAAAATTAGTAGAAGAATAAGAATGAAAAAAATAATGTGGGACAAATAGAGGCTTATATATAAAATTATTGTATTAAAGAATATATAATTAAAAATCTATTTTTAAAAAAATGGAGGCAAAAATAAGGCTCCCAAGAAAATACTTGGAGGCTTTGTTTGGTGTAGATTAAAATTAGATTTTAAATTAATTGTAATATAAGTTTTTGAAATGTGTGGTTGAAAAGATGTGGGACCTATGAAAAATGTGGTCGATATTGATTGTTTGACTTTGACTTAGATTAAAATCAGATCTTAATCCAGTTCAAACGGATCCTAATAAAGAAAAGGCAGCTGTGATACGAAAGGGCATTTACGTCCTGAAGAAGTATTAACGTCTCTTTACGCTACGCGATGTATAGGTAAAGTTAACCCACGGGACACCAAATGATCCGGGTTTGCTTCTGGGCTACTGTAACGGACATTTTAGTTCAATTTTCAAATTACACAGTGCGCCTTGCTATATTATTGCACCTACTCCATTGAAACTTTGAGTGTCCCATTTTTTTGTCCAAAATACATTTTTAAATAATATTTAATAAAAAACGTGTTGTTAAAAAATAATAATAAATTTTATGTTTACGTATAAAATTATGTTACTGAAAAATTGTGGTTGAAAATAAAATAAATATATTTTGGAAGTAATGTGACCAAACAAGGGCGAAATCATTAACTTATACAATAGAATGGAATATTTCTTCTTTTTTTTTAAAGAAAGAAAAACACACTCTTTTTGAGCCACATTATTCTTGCAAGAGTGTATTTTAAATAGTGTTTTGATGGAAAATAAGTTTTGGATATGTGTGTATTACATTTTCAAGTGGTAAAAAGGGAATGTGGAAAATCTCCAGCTTTGCTTGAAACTGTCGCGTCAAGGGTTCAAATCCTGAAATATGAATTTGGTTATTTGGTAAGTGCAAGTGTACAAGTAACCTTACACCCTGTACCTTGGAGACATAACCTGCGATTTACCTCTTTCACCAAGACACGGGGCAAGGCAGGTGGGGCCCTCAAAGTTGGGGTTTAACCCTTTTTGTGTGTATTATTATTGTATTGAAGGATGCGTAATTGAAAATAAGAGAGAAAATTGTATTTTAAAAGGTGTGAAACATGGTGTAAAACTGGGAAAAAATAAGAATGTATTTTTTCTTGTTTATATAATTGACATGCCTTTTATCGGAAAATCGTAGATACGTGTACTTTAGGCTACAGTATCAAGAGGAATTTTGCTTTTTTTTTTTTTCAACTAGTCTGAAGATGTATTCACACGACACGTCGAGATGGAAGAGTTAGAGATAATTTTTAGAGAATAAATTTTGTAAAAAAATGATTTTCTTGAAGAATGTATGGTTAAATTTTATTTTTTTTTAAAAAAAAATTATGAATTCATGTGGACGCTGTAACTGAAGGCCAATTCTATTATTGGAGAATCAAGCTACTTGTTATATATATACCTCTATCTATGGTATACGAAGAGGTACATGATATCAGTTGGAAATAATTGGTTTATTAATGAATTTTCATCCAATTTTGAGGGATTTTTTAATAGATATTATTTGTAATTAAAATTGTTAATTATGCTGTAATTAATCCTTGTTATGATGTGATTAAAGTGATATATTTTTTGCCTAAATATATTGATGAGTGAATTAGTATATAAAACTTTAAAGGAAGTTCTACGAAAAACTTTAACCATGTCTTTAATAAGTGGAAATAAATCTACATTGGTGTCGGTGAGCACATTGAACTATCCATTATGTAGCTGATAGCCTTCACAGTCCAATAACTTTTGTAAGTTATACACATGACTAACACTGACTAGCTTGCCTAGAGTGAGTCGGCAGCCCCCCTCCAATGGGGGGAACCAGCGGCGCCCTGGAAAAGGTCCCGATCATTGAGCCGGGACATTTGGCTTTTCCCAAAGATGTAATGTGAATCTACCAGATTGCATGTCAATACAAAATTATAATAATATTGATAAACAATGGTGTCATCAACAATTCACGTGGAAGTAGATCATGATCACATTCTTTGACGAATTAAAATGCAATCCAAATTTTTAAGATAATGTAACAATTACCTTACACATCACATTCTCCACAATACCTCAATCGATTGCTCCATGTGGATCCAATGTCTTGGTTTCATGATTATTCCACAAGCAAGGTAGAGTGTTGCAGGTAAAAAAAAATTGGTAAAAGGTGGCATTGCCAGAGAATAGAAGAAACATGACATGTGTGGGTTATAATGACACCAAAACTTGTGAAACACACCAACACTACTACATTAGTTTACTTGAAAAAGGGTGCAATGATTTCATCTTTTCAATGTTTAGTTGATATTTTTTGACATTATCTTCTTGTAAATTATATATCCTTATTAGTTAAAAGTCAATAATGAAGTATCTTAATCAAAAGATCATAAAATCTTGTTAGTTAAAAAAATTTATAATTTACTAGCTTAGGCAGTTTGTCAAAATATAATGCAATATCGAAGTTGGTAAGATGTCACCAATTCAATTATTTTTACCTAAATAATAGTAGCATGCACAAATGATAACTTAAGTGCATGTTCGATAGAGATTAAAATTAAAAAACTAGCCGTTATTATTGACTTTTATTAGATGAGTGTGACCTAATAATGGCTATATTTTCAATTTTAATTGAATTTTTCCCTACTGAACATGTCCTTAATAAGCAAATCCAACCCTTCTAAATACACGCTACTGATTTACAAATTAAATCCAAACATAGACTTGACAAACAATAAATTTATAGTTTATAAAAATACATATTATTGTATGAGGAATTATCTAATGAGCATCTATGTTTGTCTTATGTTAAGCGATGACTTGATATTTCAATTCATTAATGGATAAATTTATCATTATATGCATTTTTCTTATTTAAAAGAAAAACACGAAGATAGCAATTCACAAAAAGTTTTGAACTTGAATTTCTATTTATTTTACATTAATGCGTAATTCGAAAACTTTCAATCAAAGGTCGAGTAATTGCGGTGATAATGAACTTAGACTTTCAAATTTAGTTCGGGTTTGATTCAACTAAAAAGTTGATTAATATTTAAGAAAAATTCGATAATTAATTTTAATCATACATTTCACGATATTCACAATTTTTCAATTACATTATAATTTATTTTTTATATATCAAAATTTACTAATCTAAAAATTTTTGCAGAGTTAAATATTTTATTAGTCACTGAACTTATATCTCCGTCCCGTTTTAATTATTGAATTTAAAATGCATTTGGGTGGTGAACTAGACTTTATTACTTTAACATATTGAACTACGTTACTTACTTTTCATATTTCATAAGTTATTGAACTTTAAAATACTTCTGATTGGTCGTTGATTTTTAACATGTTGCAATTCATCAATCACCGACAATATTTCATTAGTCACTGAACTTATACTTTTATGTTTTACTCATTGAACTTTAAAATGTTTTCGAGTAGTGACTGAACTTCATAATCTGAACTTTAAGTTACTATAAGTAGTCACTGAACTTTATAATATTTTCAAGTAAAATTGATTTTATATAAAAATTGGCCTAGATAAAAAAAGAAAAAAAAATATCAAATAGATAACGAGACACTCAATTTAAGACGAGAATATTGATATTGATCAAGAATATATATATATATATATATAATTTCTCTAATTATCAAAAGCTATTTTAAAGGTGATAGAAGAATACTAGTTTCAAATTGACATAAATCTTAATTTAGATTATAATCTTCCTTTACGTTGAGGAAAAAAAAAACATTCTTTATTTTGATTGAGATCAAAGACACAAATCAAGGAAACAAAATTATATCTCAAACGGGCAGTGAAAATTATCGGTTTAGAATCATTAATATTAAATAAAATTAACAAAAATAAAATTTTTAGAATTGTCACAAAATAATTTAAGAGGAAAGAAAAACAATGTCCATGTGTATGATATTTTATACTTTAGTATTTTCAATTTTCGAACAATTGGATTCAGTGACCACTCTTAAATATTTTTAAGTTCATTGAGTAAAACGTGATAGATGTATAAATTCACTGACTAATAGAATATGGTGAGCGAGTGATGTAGTACAACATATTAACCCTGTTAGGACTTATGTTGTATTGTCAATTCTTTAGACAAAATGATTATTATAAAAGAATATGATTGTTATAAAAGAGTTATAAAAATTAAGAAGTCTTTTAGAGGATTGTATAGATGAACTAAGAGTCTTTGGGTTCGAGTATAGAATAAGGAGAAAGAGTCGTCGGGTTTACTCTAGCATGTCACCTAGCTTTTGCTCGAACGAAAAAATCATAATTATTGTCGCCCACTGTTCACGAAAATATGTTTCGAATTTAAATTACCGCAAGTGCACGGTTCGTTGACAAGTAATAAAGTGAAAATCCTAAAATTTTGAGTATTGTTCCCACGATGATTGACTTAACTTGATTTCTATTGTTGCGACCTTAACCGAATCTATTCA
>CAIGRO010009589.1:0-15971 GCA_903798355.1 Fraxinus baroniana
TAATATCTCCTTTTTGGTATTTGTATGCCTTGAATTAATGTTGTTCGACGCTAGTTATTTATATATTTTTGAATTGAGCTACGTTAATTTGTAAAAGTTACGAATGAAATGTCATTAGTTATATTTATGTAGTGTTGCTGTAAATATTAAAAAATTTAATTAGGTTACAGAACCGAATGGAATCGAACCAAATCGAACCGAACCAAACCCGAACAGTTCCATAATTATATTTGGACCCGACGGGTCCATTTATTAAATACCCAAAAAATTTGGAATTGATTAGCTGAACCGAACCGAACCGAACCGACCCACGGATAGCCCTAGCCACCACTCCAAGCATTTGAAGATTTGGCTTTACAATCGTATCAATAAACAATTTGGTATTTCTTCTGTATTCCCCTCCGGTATATCAACTATATAAGACTCCAAAACAATGCTGTAAATCTTGTTTTCTTCATCAATAAAATCATTAAAAGATGTAACCAAATCGATAATTGTTTAATTTGTGCTCTCCTTCAACAACCCTAAAGCTTAAATTGAGTTTTTCTTCATCCAAAATCTCTAGCCTTCGGTATTAGTCGACATCCGCAGCCCAGATACTACGGTTACTTCCCTTATGCTGCCAATGCCGCCATCACCGATGACCATGTTGTAGCTCTTGATGAAGTGTTTGTACTTCTGTGGATAATCGAAACGGCGGACGAAAAGCCAGACTGATTGTGCTGCTGGTGCATCAATCTATTGCATTATGAGGGATGCGCATGTGTTTGGGTTAAAAATTAAAGGTCCAGTCCAGTGGAGGGGTCCAATCCAGTGGGAGCAGTTGTCCCTACTAGACTCTTCATAGGTCCGACCGGGACTGCACTCTTGCAGAACTGAACCTAGGCTCTAATACCACTTATTGTGAAACAAACACGATACTAGAATCACTCTAATAGCACAAGCTTGTTATGTTAATGATGTCCAAAATCTCTGATACCAATTGCTGGAAATTCAAAGATCACGTATCGCTCGATATCACTTGATATGAAATCAACCACGAGATTGAGATGTTGAAATTATATGGTACAATAATGACGTATTTGATCACAAGCAAATGAATAATAAAGAAGATAAGAAAATATGGCAGAGGAATTAAGAGATTTTATTGAACCAATAATAATAATGGAGAAAAATACAATTGATCCTAACGTTCTAGTAATCTCTTTTCTCACATTATAAAATTGTATAGAAGAGTGCAATATTTATAGGGAACATGTAGAAGATGTCTTAACCTAGCAGAGTTATTGATGAGAAGGATACCAAAAAAATCGAGTTTAAACAAATTTCAACTCCCAATGGACTTCCAAAATAGAACTTCAACTTGACATAGGACTCCAATAATATTCCAAACTAAATTCTTCTTGACGTAGACTTCAATTAGAATTCTCACTTATTTCAACAAGGAATTTAGGTTACATCCAAATTCTAACAATCTCCACTTTTACACGAATTCCATTCCAACGAACAATCTCCAAAACTTTCTCCGCCTGGAGAAGAAAACCCGTCTGCAAGGAATGAACTGAACTATTCAATAATAACTAAATTTGATTTCTCCAACCAAACACAAAATACTCCATCTCTTACAATGAATCTAAGCACTACTCTATAAAATTACCTCAGATTTCCAAAAAATCATAATGATTTTAAAATTCACCTAACTGGATTGTAACACACCCCAAAGCGAAATCAAACCCAAAATGCTTTTAAAGAATACCCCTTGATAGATTGTACACCTTCAACTACGCTGAAAGCATGTTCAACAAAATCAGCATCCACATATCCTTTTCCACTGGGTCCGTCCTTAGCAATTGAATACAATGGCACCGAGAGTGATGGTGGCAAAGCATCATTAACCATATCTCCTTAACACCACTGAGAAATATTCTTCAAATCCGACCCCTTTTACGAGCTCCTGAAGGTATTGTACCAAATTTAATGTTCACCACGACACTGAACATGTGTTGTTTGACTCTTCTAGATTCTGCACGACCCTGTAACATGTATAACTAGGCATTTCCTATCCTTCCAATACAATTTGGGCACCCTTACAAACCTTCAAATCTGCACATCTACCAAAGAACTCATAACCCTTTCAATCAAGGTTAGACAACGAGATGAGATTCTACTTCAAGTTCGAAACATGTCGACAAGTGTTCTAAATGTCACATCCAATAGCTTCAACTAACCATACCAATTCTAGCAGCTCGACAAGGTACGTCGTTTTCCATAACCACGACACATTTGAAAACACACATGAAACACACACGCTGAATCCAGAATCCAACACACTCCTCCGATTTAAACTTGATGTCAGAAATAGCCAAAAGAGAGACTCACTTACAATGTTCTCTGCGAGGTCTGCTTCACTTGAAGCCTCTGATTGCTCCCTATATCGACTAGTAGCCAACATTTCTTATTCTACAATTTGTAGCAATCCTTTTTCGTGTGCCCCTCGTCTTGTAGTAGTTACAACTCTGATTACTGAACTTAGATTTTAATCTGTCCCCTCCAAAACTATCATAAGTAACCATGCCTTCTCCATCTCTGGCCTCAGAAACCAGATGCTTCATCTTCTCTTTTGAAAACAAAGCATCATACACCTCCTCTAGGTGAGAGTATCATGACTATACAGATCATGTCTCTAAATGAAGAAAACGAAGTGGACAGTGAACACAATAAGATCAATGCCAAATCTTCTGCATCATAATTTACTTGCAAAGTTTTCAAATCAGCGATGATCTCTTTAAATACAGCTTGGTGATCATCCAATGATCCTTGCCATTTTATGAGAGTATAAACGCTGCTTGAGAATCAACTTTCTTGTCAGACATTTAGTCATGCACAATTACTCCAACTTCAATCATAAAGTAGCTGTTGAACCCTCCTTCAAAATGTCTTGAGGAATGCCATTCGATAGATGAAGTGAATGTAAGAAACTGCCTTCTTATCCTTTCGTAATTTCTCATCTGTAGTTAAATTTGCAGGCAAAAAATTTCGAACAACGTATTATCTAATCTCACTGTGTGAGAACTGCTCCTATCTTAACCTTCCTTAGCGAAAATGTAATGCTCCTATCCAAAAGCGACATTTCATACTTCATGGAAGCCATCGCGAACAAAAACCTCAAATCAAACCTTGTGTTCTTGCGAAGTTGTTGAACCTAGACTCTGATGCCACTTCTTGAAAAACAAACAAGATACCGGAATCGCTCTGATATCACTTGTTATGTTAATTATGCCCAGAATCTTTGATAGCAATTGTTGATAATTCGAAGATCACGTATCGCTCGATACCACTTGATATCAAATCAACCGCGAGATTGAGATGTTGAAATTATATGGCACAATAATAAAGTATTTGATCACAAGTAGAAGAATAATAAAGAAGACAAGAAAATATGGTAGAAGAATTAAGGAGATTTTATAGCACCAATATTAATAATGAAGAAATATATCATTGATCCTAAAGTTTTAGTAATCTCTTTTCTCACACTATAAAATTGTATAGAAGAACGCAATATTTATAGAAAACATGTAGAGGATGTCTAAACCCTCCTAACAGAATTATTGATGAAGTAGGATATCGAAAAATCGAGTTCAAAACAAATTTCAACTCCCAATGGGCTTCCAAATAGAACTTCAACTTGACATGATACTCCAATAGCATTCCAAACTTAATTCTTCTTGATGTACATTTCAATTAGAATTCTTCACTTATTCAACAAGGAATTCGGGTCACATCCAAATTCTAACAATCTCTACCTTGACAAGAATTCCATTGTAATGAACAAAACTCCAAAATTTTCTCCACCTCGAGAAGAAAATTCGTCGGCAAGGAACGAACTGAACTCCTCAATTAAACTAAAACAGATTTCTCCAACCAAACACAAAATATTCCACCTCTTCCAATGAATCTAAGCACTAGCCTGCAGAATTATCTCAGATTTCCCAAAAAATCAAAATGATTTTAAAATTCACCAAACTGGGTTATAACACACCCCAAAGCGGAATCAAACCCAAACGCTTTTAAAGAAGACCCCTTGCTAGATTGTACACATTCTACTACGCTAAAAGCATGTTCAACAAAATCAACATCCATATACCCTTCCCACTGCTTTGTCCTTAGCAATTGAATACCATTGGCACATCGGGTGATGGTAGCAATGCGGTATTACCCATATCTCTTGAACTCCACCGAGCAGTATTCTTTGAACTCGACCCTTTTACGAGCTCCTAAAGGTATTGTACCAAACTGAATGTCCATCAATACAACTTGGGTACCCTTACAAACCTTCCAAACTCCACCTCCACCAAAGAACTCACAACCTTTTCAATCACGGATAGACAACGAGATGAGATTCTTCTTCAAATCCTGAACATGTCGAACTTGGCCAAGTGTTCTATTTGTCCCATCCGACAGCTTCAATCTGATCGTCCCAATTCCAGCAACTAAAAAAGGTGCGTCATTTTCCATAACCACGACACATTTGGAAACGATTTCATATGTAGTAAACAAGTCGTTATTAGGATACACATGAAACACACACGCTGAATCTAGAATCCAATCCTCCTATGGCAAAACTCGATGTCAGAAATAGACAAAAGATCTCCTTCACTTACAAAGTTCTCTACGAGGTCTGCTTCACTTGAAGTCTCTGATTGCTTCCCTTATCGACTTGTAGCCAACCTTTCTTTATTCTGCAATTTGTAGCAATCATTCTTCGTGTGCCCTTTCTTCTTGTAGTTGTTACAAATCTGAATATCGAACATAGATTTCGATTTGCCCTTTCCAGAACCACCATGAGAAACCATGCCTTCTCCATCTCGACCTTAGAAACCAGATGCCTCATCTTCTCTTTTGAAAATAAAGTATCATACACTTTCTCTATGGTGAGAGATCACAACTATACAAGATCGTGTCTCTAAATGAAGAAAACGAAGCGAACAACGAACACTATTTATCAAGACCAAATCTTCTTCATCGTACTTTATTTGTAAAGTTTCCAAATTAGCGATGATCTCTTTAAATACAGTAGGTAATCTTCCAATGATCCTCCTTCTGTCATTCGATGAGAGTATAAATGCTGCTTGAGAAGCAACTTGCTATCAGACTTTTAGTCACGCACAATTGGTCCAACTTCAACCATAAGTAGTTGTTGAACCTTCTTTCAAAATGTCATGAAGAATGGTATTCAATAAATTAAGATGAATGTGATATACTGACTTCTTATCCTTCTGTAATCTCTCCTCCGCGATTAAAGTTGTGGCCATCTTATCAACTCCTAGCAATGCATCATCCAAATCCAGTTGTGTGAGTACTGTACGCATCTTAACCTTCTATAGCAAAAATCTAATGCTCCGATCCAAAAGCAAAATTTCATAATTCATGGAAGCCATTGCGAACAAAAACCTTGAACAAATCAAACCCTGCGCTCTTGCCGAATTGCTGAACCTAGGCTCTGATGCCACTTGTTGTGAAACGAAAAAGATACCAAAATCACTCTGATACTAAATATGCCCAGAATCTCTTATACCAATTATTGGGAATTCAAAGATTTCGTATCGCTCGATATCACTTGATATGAAATCAACCACGAGATTGAGATGTTGAAATTATATGACACAATAATGAAGTATTTGATCACAAGTAAAAGAATAATTAAGAAGAGAATAAAATATGGTAGAGGAATTAGGAGATTTTATTGCACCAATAATAATAATGGAGAAATATACAATTGATCTTAAAGTTCTAGTCTTTTCACATTATAAAATTGTATAGAAGAGCCTAATATTTATAGGGAACATATTGAGATGTCTAAACCTACCTAGTAGAGTTGTTAATGAAGTAGGTACCAAAATATCGAGTTCAAAACAAATTTCAACTCCCAATTAGTTTCCAAAATAGAACTTCAACTTGACATACGACTCCAATAGCATTCGAAACTCTTCTTGATGTGTACTTCAATTATTTCAATGATGAATTCGGGTCACATCCAAATTCTAACAATCTCCACCTTGACACGAATTCTATTGCAATGAACAAAGCTCCAAAATTTTCTCAACCTGGAGAAGAAAATCTGTCTACAAGGAACTAACTGAACTCTTCAATTATAACTAAAATTGATTTCTCCAACCAAATACAAAATACTCCATCTCTTCCAATGAATCTAAACATTACTCTGTAGAATTACTTTAAATTCCTAAAAAATCATAATGATTTAAAAATTCACCATTCTGGGTTGTAACACACCCAAAAGCGTAATCAAACCCAAATGCTTTTAAAGAATATACATTGCTAGATTGTACACCTTCAACTACGCTGAAAGCATGTTCAACAAAATCAGCATCCATATACCCTTTTCCACCGGGTCCATCCCTAGCATTGAATACAATGGTACCATGGGTGGTGGTGACAAAGTGGCATTATCCATATCTCTTGAACTCCACTGAGAAATATTCTTCAAATCCGACCCTTTTACGAGCTCCTAAAGGTATTGTACCAAACTTAATGTCCACCAGGGTACTGAACATGTGTTGTTTGACTCTTCTAGATTCTGCATGACTTTGCGAGATGTTTATCTGAGACATTTTATGTTCTTCCAATACAATTTGGGCACCCTTACACACCCTTGCAAACTTTCAATGCTCCATCTCCACTAAAAACTCATAACCCTTTGAATAAATGATACACAATGAGATGAGATTTTTCTTCAAATATGGAACATGTCGAACTTGGTCAAGTTTTCAAATGTAAAGTTACCATTTTATCATTTCAATGTTAGTCAAAATTATAGTCAATGTCAATTCTCTGATCAACTAACGGCCAAACTAATAGTTTTGTTAAATTGGACTCTGGTGTGAGTTTTTTAAAGGTTTGGTATTGTGGATGTCACAAATTAAAGATTTGGACTAAGCCTGCATAAAAGTGAAGGTTTCGTACCGTGACTGCAATATCCCTAATTATTATAGCCATACAACTCTTATTATAACTATTGTACCCATATAGCCCTAATTTTACCCATTAATATATAGGGCTTTAGTTCTCAATAAAATTAACGCAAATCTATTAACTCTCTTTTTTCTCTTTAATTTGTAACATTTATTAGTGCGATTGTTCTTTTTTATAAGATGGCATTAAATGTCATCATTTTTTCATTCAAGATTTGTGAGCAACATACTTGAAGTTTTCTAAATATGTCAAAAATATGAACTCCCCTCAAGATTAGTGAGTTCATCGATGTTTTTATAGATTTGTCGGACCTAAAAAAATCAAAAAAGTTTAATTCTTTAAAATAATTAAATATATTGTAAGATTTGATTTATATTGGATCACTAAAGTTTTTCTTTAAATTTGTTAAATCTTTGATTTAACTATTTTTTATGAAGAAGTATAAATTATTAAATCAATATTCTTGATTAATATGTTTTTGTTATTTTTGAGAAATCACAATTTAATACAAGTTAATAATTAAAATATTACATCGTTGCTTCTGAATAACAGAACTTTAGTATTAAATATATATGAAAGTATTATTTTATTCTTTCGAAGAAGCATAATTTTTATATACCAATATTTTTAAAAATATATCATTATTTCATAACACTTTTATTTCAAAATAATTTTGTTTATTGTTGTTTAAGAAGATAATTTAACATAAGAATAATATTTAGACCCAAAGTACGATTTTATAAAAGTCAATATTTTTTGAAAAATATTGTGTTATTTCTCTAAAGAGTATAAGTTTCAATTCTCAATAAATATTATGTTGTGCTTCCAAGTAGCATAAATCTCAAAAAATATCCTATGATTTTATCTCGTAAAGATATAGTGCCCTTGTTTGGTGGGGGATTAAAATCAGTACTTTAATATAAATAAAAGTAAATATTTAATTTCGACTACATATTTCATGGGATCTACAAGCTTTCAATCACATATTTCATTAACTTTTATCAAAATTTACTAAAAATCTAATTTTAAATGATATCCTAAAATGAAATTGTCCATCATTAACTGTTGCGACTTCTATGGACAATCAGATAATTTCGTTTATGATAATTTTTTCGAAACTAGATCGTTGTTGCGTGATAGCACATATCCTAAAATGAAATTGTCCGTCGTTAACTGCTTCGACCTCAGTGGACAATCAGTCACCAGTTCCAAGATATAACAATCTAACAAACCACTTATTCAACAATCACGAATCATTTTAGACCTCTCAAGTGTAATCCAAAAAATATATACAAATATAAAATATGAGTATGAAAAATTATAGAGTATGGAAATGATAATTCAGTTTAGATAATAGTTTTTTCAAAACCAAATCGTTGTCTTGTGGCAATGTCTTAAAGTAAAATTGTCCACCTTTAACTGTCGCGACATCTATGCAATCAATCCTAGGATACAACAATCTAATAAACAACTTGTGTAACAATCATTAATGGCTCCAGAACTCTCAAGTGTACTCAAAAAAAAAACATAAATAAAAAATAAAATAAAATATATATATATATATACACAAAACACAAGTACGGGAAATTACAGAATATGCAAATAATAATTTTGTTTTTGATGATAATTTTTTCAAAACCAGATCGTTGTTTTGTAACAATACGATGTCCTAAAGTGAAATTGCATATCACACCTCGTTTATATAGATAACCATGGACTCATGTATAGAAGTAAAAATCTGACGGCTCGATGTAGATATACGATTACACATTATATTTTTTTGACGAGATAAAATGAAATAAGCATCTTCATAATAAAATCGTTGTATATTCTCACCTTTTCGCCTATGATGATCATATAGCATATAGAGACAAAATACTATATAACCAAATTTTAACATATTTACTTTTGAGGGTACAAAAGTATCGACCATGACATTTCAAAAGTTGTATATGTACAATACAAAATTCCCAAAATATAATACAACAGATTGTAAGACCAAAACAATAGTCTACAAAATAACCTTACATGTCATCATTCATGTACATTGAACTTTGAAATCCCGTAAAAGCTTCACAGTTATCCATATCTTCTATGAAGTTTCATACTCTTACCTACAATGCAAGAATTACATAAACTAATGCCCAGTTAGCAAAAATCATACGTGCCATGAGTATGAGTGGTAAGAGTATATGAGACAATGTCATTTTCTTTAAACATTATGCTAAAATTGTCTCATTCAAATATTCATCAAAGTTAGCTTGAAATAATTTCATTTGAAATCTTTTCCTTTCGTTGAGCCCTTGACCCACCTACTATGCATCGAATAGAGCTCTGTGCAATATCTACAACCAATAATCAAATGGCCAACATGATATCGACACAGTCGAGTGGACCATTCTCTTGGGACCACTGGAGGTACATTCCCTAACTGCTCCGATGATCACCCAAAAAGTAAACAAGCGGCGCCAATAATCATAATATCACAAGGGCATAGTAGAGTGGTCCACCCTCCCATGACTACCAAAGGCACATTTCTCGTCTACTGTTACGATACCCAAGAAATTTCATCTGCGATGCCAAAACATATCACATAAGCATGTCTCACATGCCTCGGTGCCCTAATAGTGGTCAACAAAATGTTTCATAAGGTAAACCCATTTTACCAATCAAATCGTGCATGAAAGATTTTTAACGGTGGACATATTTTGTGCATGCATGTACAAATGCTCGTGAATGTCATACTCAATTAATATATTTTAAAGCTACATGCTCATTAATCGTAATCAAGATATGATACACAATGTACTCCTTATCAAGGTTATATAAATGTTACAACGATATTCTATAGAATTACAGAAATATTATGTCCTTGCATCGTAGCTTGATCGAAAGCTCCACTGTTCTAAATGGTGAGAAAGACTTGCATCGTAGTTGTAAATGGATTTTTACTTAGGTTTTTTCCTTTGTGTGTGGTCTTTCTACAAGGTGTAGGCGAAGTCCTTTTTACCTAACGTCGAAAAACAACTTGTATTAACATTTAATATCAAACACGATCTTCAATTCGATAACCGTAACACACACACACACACACACACACACACACAACCTTTTACTATGGATATTGTTGGCAAAATAATTTAGATAACGTTATCTCTTTACGTTACCGATTGTACTCCAAAACAATCTCATAAATGAATGCCAACGTCATCTAATAGCTTATATGACCTAACACTTGTTAGAATTAATTTTCCAAGCCTTAAAGGTGATTAGTGAACATGTAAACTGGAAATATAGTTACCCCAATTAACTTGTTAGCTCCCATGAATAAGAAATTAATCTCTAATAAAAAGGTAGTCTCAAAGTTGAAACTACTGAAACACTATCATATTGGACTATCTGTTTCCAGGTTTCTGTCACCGTCGAGTTCACTTTCCCTCTTTTCACACCTTAACTACATGCATTCATTCCCAAACTCTTACAACACTTGTACAACATCTTTATGAAGATAACCATATCATCAATTCACCACAAGTACAGGATTTTCAGCGTCAATTTAAGTTCTTTTTACAGCACCTTGAATCAGGCAGCTTACTATGACTGCCTTTGGTTTCCATTGCATTAGCATGTTTCAAATCAGATTCTAACATATTAAAAATCATTTCTACATTTACAACTCTTGTACACCAACGTTCAAAGTGATAAATATGTGTTCCATTCAAAATATTGTATAAAACCAAAGGTTGAACAAGTAAAATCCAGCAACTATTCAATTTCTGTCCTCAATTGTTTCACTCAATATATCTCCACAACTTATCCCTCTTTTCCCCATAATAACACCCCCAACACCACCCCAAACGTAATATCAAGCAAGTTCAGAGGGTTAAGAGTTTTAAAACCTTCAAAAACAATGAAAACAACCTTAATTGTTTCACTCAATATATCTCCACAACTTATCCCTCTTTTCCCCATAATAACACCCCCAACACCACCCCAAACGTAATATCAAGCAAGTTCAGAGGGTTAAGAGTTTTAAAACCTTCAAAACCGTGAGCTAAACTCACCTATTCAGAAATTCAGTTTCCAGTTTCTTGTTTCTGCTTCTCTTTGTTTCCTTTGCTTTCTCTTTCACTTGGGGTCAAGATAACTTGGAGGGTTAAATATCTTATGTAGGAGGTAGGTACATAAAGAGTCTTAAAGGGTTGGGGTCGTGATCCTTGCTTAAGGATTTAAGAAAATGGTACATGCAGCCAAGTTAACAAGCATGGTGTGTGTTAAGCAAGATGTAGCTTCATGCAATAAAATTTGACTTTTCCCTTATCATATTTGGAGCCATATGTGACTTATAAGATATTAAAATGACAAGTCACAAGCATTAAGTAGGAGGTGTCTTCTTTTAGTTAAAATCTGATTTTGTACCTATCCTTGGAAGAGTTATATATAACTTAGGAGATAAGATACTACATATATGAAGTCTTCAAAGAGCTTTAGGAGTGAGTAATGCTTATTAATGAAAGAATTGACCATTATAAAGACAAATCAACAAGCATGAGGTGTACTAAGCATGAAGTATTCTCATTTTGTAAAAATCTGATTTTCCATCTATCTTTGAAGGTACAAATAAAATGTCCTTGACCTATTGTAATGTGTTTACAACCTATTTTACTTGACCTAAGAACCCAATATGTTTTATTGCGTTACATCCTTGACCGTTCATCAGATTACTTACTCGATTGACACCCGATCTTCGACCTATTTCAATAATTTGTTTTGATGTTTTTAACTTCATATGGACCTTATAATATTTGTATTGTGATCATATCACTTCATCCCTCGTGTACCAAATTTGTTAAAGACTAATTAGGATTTAGGGTAACCTTAGCAACCATATCGAAAGCTTGTAACTATACTGATAATACTTCCAACACTTTCAAGTACAATTGTTTAACAAATCAATATCCAACATCTCGACCAATCTATTTTTCCACCATAGCTCAATTGAATCCTGAATCACCTATTGGCTAGTCGACAATAACGACCTATACAAGACCTAGGTCCAATACCCTCAACTCAGGCCCAAACCCATTAGAGAATACCACGTAGAGAACCACCTCCAGCTATCAAAGAGACAAAAAGCTAGCCAGGTTGCTCCATTGTCTGTAATGGACTAATGATTTCTAGGAGAAGAGAATTTTGTAGTTGGAGGAGGCTGAATTAAAATTCTCTACGATTCACCACCTAGTCAACGAGGTCGAAGACTAACACCACACATATATGAAAATGATAATTTTATTTTTATTATAATATTTTCAAAGCCAAACGATGTCCTAAAATGAAATCGCCCGTGCTAACTGATGCGATATCTGTGGACGATCAATTCCAAGATACAATGATCAAACAAATCACTTGTACAGCAATCAAGAGTGGTTTCAAAACTCTCAAGTGTACACCAAAAAATATATATAAATATAAAAGATGTGCATTAAAAATTATAATTATAGAATATGAAAATGATAATTTCGTTTTTGATGATAATTTTTTCAAAACAACACGATGTCCTAAATTGAAATTGCACACCGTTAACTATTATGACCTCTTCGAACAATATGTCCCAAGATACAATGATCAAACAAACAACTTGTGCTATAGTCACGAACAATTTCAAAACTCTCAAATGCACCTCAAAAAAATACAAAACACAAGTATGAAAAATTATAGAACATAAAAATGATAATTTCCTTTTTTATGATAATTTTTTCAAAACCAGATTGTAGTCTCGTGATAGCGTGATGTCTTAAAGTGAAATTACTCGTCATTAAATACTACGAACTGAGTGGACAATCAATCCCAATATACAACTATCAAACAAACAACTTGTACAGCAATCACGAATGGTTTTCAAAACTCTCAACTGTACTCCAAAAAATATATATAAATATAAAACACGATTACAGAATATGCAAATGATAATTTCATTTTTTTATTATAATTTTTTTTAAGCAAGATTGTTGTCTCGTAACAACAAGATGTCTCAAAGTGAAATTGTTTGCAACTAACTACAGTGATCTTTGTGGACAATCAGTCCCATGATACAACGATCAAACAAATCACTTGTACATGAATCAAGAATGGATTCAGAACTCTCAAGCGTACACCAAAAAATGTATATAAATATAAAACACATGTATTACAAATTGTAGATTATGAAAATGATATTTTTTTTACGATATTTTTTTAAAATGAGATCATTGTCTCCCGACGGCACGATGTCCTAAATTGAAATTGTCCACTATTAACTGCTATGACCTCTTCGGACAATAGTCCCCAGGCTAAAACGATCAATCAAACAAACAAATTGTGCGGCAATCATGAATAATTTCAGAACTCTCAAATGTATCTCAGAAAATATTTATAAATACAAAACGCGAGTATGAAAAATTACAGAATATAAAAATGATAGTTTCATTTTTATGATATTTTTTAAAAGCTAGATCGTAGTCTCGTGACAACGTGATGTCCGAAAGTGAACTTTAATTGCTACGACCTCAGTGGACAATCAGTCACATAATACAACGATCAAACAAACCACTTGTACAACAATCACAAATTGTTTCAGAATTCTCAACTGTACTCCAAAATATATATATATAACACGTGTATTAAAAATTTTAAAATATGAAAATGTTAATTTTGTTTTTGATGATAATTTTTTTAAAATTAGATCGTTGTCTCGTGACAGCAGAATGTCATAAATTAAAATTGCCCGTCGTTAACTGCCATGACCTCTACGGATGATCACCAGATAAAACGATCAAACAAACGAATATCAATCATGAATAATTTCAGAACCCTCAAATGTACCTCAGAAAACATCAGTCACACGATATAACGATTAAACAAATCACTTGTGTAGGAGTTAGAAATGGATTCAAAACTCTCAAGTGTACACTAAAAAACGTACATAATATATAAAACATGTGTATTGTAAATTATAGAATATGAAAATGATAATTTCGTTTTTGATGATATTTTTTTCAAAACTAGATCGTTGTCTCTTGACAGCATGATGTCCTAAATTGAAATTGCCAACCGTTAACTCTTTTGACCTCTTCGGACAATCAATCCCAGGATAAAACGATCAAACAAACAACTTGTGCAGCAATCATGAGTAATTTCAGAACTCTCAAATGTACCTCAACACACACACACACACACACACACACACACACAAAGCGCGATTATGAAAAATTACAGAATATAAAAATGATAATTTCATTTTTTAAGATCTTAGTTTCGTGACAGCGTGATGTCCTAAAGTGAAATTGTCCGCTGTTAATGCTACGACCTCAGTGTCACATGATACAACTATCAAACAAACCACCTGTGCAGCAATCATGAATAATATATATATATATACACACACACACAAAGCGTGAGTATGAAAAATTATGGAATACAACAATGATAATCTCGTTTTTTATGACAATTTTTTCAAAACCAGATCATAGTCTCATGATAGCGTGATATCCTAAAGTGAAATTGTCTGCCGTTAATTACAGTGACCTCAAGGACAATCAATTCTAGGATACAACTATCAAACAAACCAATTGTGCATCAATCATGAATAATTTCAGAACTCTCAAATGTACCTCGGAAAATATATATAAATACAAAGCGCGAGTATGAAAAATTATGGAATATGAAAATGATAATTTTAAAATATTTTTTCAAATCCAGATCGTAGTCTCGTGACAGCGTGATATTCTGAAGTGAAATTGCTCTCCATTAGTTGCTGCAACCTTAGTAGACAATTAGTTCAGGATACAACTATCCAACAAACCACTTGTGCAACAATCATGAATGATTTTCAAACTCTCAATTGTACTCCTGAGAAATATATATATAAATATAAAAGACAAGAATGAAAAATTATAGAATATGAAAATGATAATTTCGTTTTTTATTATAATTTTTTTTAAACAAGATCGTTGTCTCGTAACAACAAGATGGCGATCAAATAAACCACTTGTCCAGCAATCAGGAATGGATTCAAAACTTTCAAGTGTACAACAAAAAATGTATATAAATATAAAACACGTGTATTAAATATTTTAGAATATGAAAATGATAATTTTATTTTTGATGATAATTTTTTAAAAACCAAATCGTTATCTCGTGGCAGCACGATGTCTTAAAGTGAAATTATCTTTCGTTAACTGTTGCGGCCTCTTTGGACAATCAATCCCAAGATACAACGATCAAACAAACTACTTGTGCAATAATTCTGAATGACTTCAAAACTCTCAAATACTTCAGAGAATATATATAAATACAAAACAAGAGTATGAAAAATTACACTATATGAAAATGATAATTTTGTTTTTGATGTTACTATTCTTAAAGCCAATTACTTTCGTGGACAATCAGTCCCATAACACAACGATTAAAAAAAGCACTTGTGTAGCAATCACGAATTGTTAAGGACTCTCAAGCACTGGCGAAGATAGGGGTGGGCTATAGCCCACCCTTGACCAAGCCCAGCTTCTATAAAAAAAATGATTAAATCCCATTTTATCCACTGTCCAACCTAGTAGCCCACTGTCCTAACCCATTTGAAAAATTGAAAACCCAATTTGCAAGCAACATAAAATTAAACCCAATTCCCACCTAAACCCTTGTGCACGGTTTCTTCATTCTTGATTTCTATTTTTCTTCCAATTCGCCTTCGCCCCTACGCATTACCCGAAATGGCGAAACCCTTTACCATCGTCCGTCGAAACCCTTTACTACCCGACAACATCCACCGAACGTCGTCTGCCGAAACCCTTTCTCACTATTCAATTTAATCTTGTAAGTGAAAATTGGTCAGCCTGCTCACCGTTCTTCACTCTTCAATTTCTTGTTTTTTGTGTTTAATTCGTAAGTCCTTGGAGATTTTATAATTACATATTTTTTTTCGTTGCTTGGGGGGTGGAGGTTTC